>JAABOM020101744.1:0-26166 GCA_011800125.2 Solanum clarkiae | reverse complement strand
TTAAACATAGGGGTTAGGTTGCGTACATCCGACCCCCCCTCACCCCGCAATGAGCGGGAGCCTTTTGAGGCACTGGGATATGTTGTTATGTTTAATTCACTCAATTTCTCGTTTGACCACTTTCTTGGCTTGATCGGTAATATTTTTTAATTAAGCTTGGGCCATAGGCCTGATTTTATTCAATAATCCAAAAGGTCAGTGGGCAGAAACCCAATATACAATGGTCCACAAAATAGGTCGGTGGAACCTGACTTTGGGGAAATAAAAAAGTGACCCTGGGGTTATTTTCCAAAAGTAGGTGCCTTACTCTTCATTTTCCCTAATCCGCCGTTGTTTATGTCTCTGTGGTTTCCCACTCAACAGTTCCTTTTCGACCATTTTTGGATTTCTAACTTCCTTTACCTTGCTTATATGGAGATCTATACTATCAACTACCAAATGTAGTAAAGTTTAGATTTTGAGTTTTTTCTTTATTTCATTTTCATGGTAATTGATGGTTGCTAGAGGCCGTATCACTACCGAAGAACTATGGTGTTATGAAATCTTTGTCTCTTACTAGACCTACAGAGGTAGATCTTCAATTTTTCCTCTGTGGAAACCTTTTTTAATCCCTTGCAGAGGCATCTTGAGTTATTGGTATTTTATTATATTCTTGATCTGAAAGTGCTTATAATGTGATACAATCTCATTAGCCTTTTAGGACCTATCATGCATTTATGGAATCAAACATGTTGTGAGACTTAACTCATATCTCGTGTGACATAAGGTTGGGAACTCTGATATTCATGAGATAAAAGCACAACGATCACTCCTTATCCTCAGATCTTTATATGAATATGAATCAGCATCGGGTGCATGGGTCTAGGTCATAGGCATGCCTGTCATACACGGAACAAAATAAAGTATCACCTTAATCAAGCTATAAGGAATAAAAGTGATAGGAAAGCATCAACGCCTCATCCTAATCAACTCATTATTATCGAAAGCTCAAGACTCACTTTAGCTTATTAACTGCTTATCTCCCCTTTAGCTCAAAGTTCCACTCCCTAAGTATGCGAACCAATTCTCTTTACTAAGCTATAGGTATAGCTCTTATGTTATGCTATCCACAAGAACACATTAAACTCTCCTATTATACTATACTCAAGGATATAAAATCACTCTTAGAACCTTCTGTTGACTGCTCTTAGCTTCCTTCTAGCTCTATGGGTATTTTATATACTTAGTGTTCTTTAGCATACATATTCACTTTCTATAACTCATATAATCTGACCACTTTGTTTAATCTACTAACACTCAGCTTCTAAGCTCCAATATATTTGACTAAATAAGTCTTAGATTGTAAGGCAAAACTTATCGTTATTTATACATAAATCCCCACCAACGTAATTACTAAAGGTGATAAGAATGCTTACACCAACTTACTCTACATTGACAACTCAAATATTATTCACTCATTCACTATACCTCCTTATCTGGCTAGGCCCACAACTCTTTAAATCTCATGGGGGTCTCACTCCGGAATCATAAGCCTAGTTTAGATTTATCACCTTGAAATCATTTCGTACCCTTCATCAAAACTAACAGATCCATCCATGAGACATATTCTATGGGATGTGGTTCGACCTACGGACCATGACTTGCTCATAGAAATGTCTTATAAAATTTGAGCTACTGGAATTACAGCTTCTAGTCTACGAACACACATGATGACTCATTCTTTCTCATACGGATCGTAAGTCCTCTCATAGGAATGTTCCAGACTTATAAAAATTTTGGGTCCCTGAGGGCTCCTTTCTACGAACCTTTGAACGAGTCATGTTTTCTTATACGATACATCCTGGTACCTCGTAAATCAACTTCTAGAAGTCCCTCAACTTTTCACTTTTATGGTTTCAATACCTGTAGTATCACCTATCATCCGTGGACTAGCTCATAAGATCCAACCAACATCAAAATAATTAATGTTTAGTCCTTCCAAGCTATTAATATGTAGGGTCTTAACATATTATCATAAACATCTTCCTTGTTTGAGCCACTCTAAATCATCCTAAGTATAAGTCTTTCTCTATGCCTCCCCAGGGAAAAACAATCAACTGGTACTTATTATTCTTTTATGGAAACTTATGGGAATCGACTTATCACCATATCACTTACTTAATAGAAACATAACTTTAGTTACAAGCCTCAATCAACCACATCTTACTATTAAGTCTCTTCATCTTTCTAATTCTATGATGAAAATTCTACTTATGGTTTACAAGACCCCAAATCGCACTCTTAGGTGCTAGCATTACACTTCTTAGAGATATGTGTTTCCTTCTCATAGGTAATATTGAAGACAAGTTTTGTGTAGGAGGGATTGCGGTGCCTTATTGGTTAACTCAACTAATTCAATAATGGCGTCTCTATGATAAGTTAGCACAGAACACTCTCTATATGCCCCATCTATTAGAATAGTGTCACCAGTTGGAGTAGATACACTAAAGGGTTTTGGAAGATACTCGGGGAGTCCTATCAAATCTGTAAGCCACGTAAGGAAACACAATCGATGGGGTGTCATCAAGATCTATCAACATATAAAAATCAAGAGTAAGAACTCAAATCATACCAGTCACAATGTCCTAGAGTGTCTTTTTGATCTTGGTGACTACGATGTCACACAACTGGTCTGTGGCCTCACTCGTGCCAGAAGTAGTAACTCTCTGATTTTCTCTAACTGATGGTGTTAGTGTAGGGACTTGAGCTTTATTAGCCCTCTTTGGACAATCCCTCTGGAAGTGACCCTCTTGGCCACACTTATAATACTCCTTAGTACCATTTCAACAATTTTCCAAGTGAAATTTGCCATATTTTCCACATGGTGGCTTTCCTTTATGACCCTGAGCTATAGTTCGTTGAAATGAAGAGTTTTGGACCTTGAAAGGCTGGTTTCTCCTTAGCATCAGATTATATCTTTTATTAGCTATGGGTAAATTCATTAGTGGCAGCACATAACTTGAAGGTCTCTGCAGAAATAGGTACCTGTTCCTATTTCCTTTCTTATGTCCTTTCGACAACCATTTTGCTCTAAGGTTCCCCCTACTCATCCTCGTTCTTCTCTTCTACCCATCGAGCATGTAAACGGGCTGAGTAATGGGCTCATGCTCCTCTATCTGTATTATGGTCCTTATCTCAAACTGCAAGGGCATCTCTAGTGAGGAAACTTTTGTGTTGAAATCACTTCTCGGGTTCATAATGTATTTGGAAGGCATGGTCTACAAATGTGGAATGCATGAGTTAGAAGAGAGCTTCATGTAGTTTTAACTCTAATGAATGAACTTAGAATACAATAATGGGTAACAATTCCTAATGTTCTATAGCCTCTTGCTTTTAAAATATGATGGATGACACACCCATAAACAAGACTCTATTAGACATGACTTCATAGACTCCAGGACACTTGATCTCTGTGCTTTGATACTAAGTTTGTCACACCCTGGGCAGGTACCCTTAGCATGGCTGGCACTGAGAGACTATTGCTAGTCCTCAAGTGAATCACTTGTCCTCATCGTCATATCATACTCAACAGTGGAAGAAAGCACTCTAGAAAAACAATCAATTTAAGTATAGGTCTTTTTCAATAACAAGATTCCAATAAATAAGGATCTGGAACATCAATAACAATCAATCAGTTGTACTCTATGTCTATGAAACCTCTACTCAACAATCTAGATGATAACATGATAGGCCATGGATACCCCAAATCAAGGAAATAAACCACTCAATTGAAAATAGGAAATAAAAGGGCTCCTCTAGAAAACAAGAGAGGGCTCACTGACTTTAGAAGTGTACTGAATTGGATCTCAATGATACGTGGATCAAGTCCTCTATCACCTGTGTCTGCATCATAAAATGATGTAGTCCAAATAGATATCAGTACATGGAATATATTGGTATGTAAAATAGGTGGAAAGGAAAAAAGACATTATCAAATATACTCAACTAAAGTAACTCGACCCAAAATCAACTCAACTCAACTCAACTTACTAGTGTAGTACAACAATACTCCTAAAGGAAACTCTAGCATGCAACTTATGTCAAATCAATTATGCAAAGTTAGGGAGTTTCTCTAATCGATAACATTCGACAACCCTCGTTGGTGATGCACAATGATTGCGATGTTATTGCTCACTTTCCAATACTTTCTAAGGTAAAGACTCTCACCTCTGCTTTCGAATCCTCAAGCCTTGTCCATCTTTATGGGACAAGAGTTGTCAAAGTTAACTGCACGACTATCCCTTGAGGGAAACATAGTTCTGGGGTGTTCTCCTCTTACCCAACTCGGTACTTAATACTACTCCCAAAAACATGTACTCGTACTCATTAATTAATTAATTTCCTCAAAAATATCTCATCAAGTCTCATTGGACTTAAATTTATACATCAACTTCATCTCAAACATCATCTCATCATCTTCTATCAATAAATATATTTTGAAAATTATTTAAATCATCATCAAAATACTTCCTCAAAACATCAAATGCTTTCTTTTAAAAATATGCAAAAAGAAATCTTTACATATCATCAAAACTTTCTTAAATCATTATTTATTCTTAAAAACTCCTATTCATGTAGACTCAGCAAAATATGCTCAAAAATCATCTATCTCTATAATGCTCAGTATGACCATCAATATCAGTTTGGAATAATACATAAAATCAAACATAGTCCTCAATTAGAGTTCATGTGAACGAAGATATAAACATGCAAACAATCAAAAAATTAACTTTAAGAACATCCTCAAGACATTTTCGTATACAAAAACTCATTTAAACCATGGAAAACTCAAAAATTCAATTCAAGAATTTAAGGTAAAACTCTGCTCGAACTCAATTTCAACAAATCAGCATGTGAGGTGCATGGATGAACTCAATCCAATGCTATGAGTTGCCTTGTGTACTTGAGATACTTAGATTTTTGAAAAATTTTGAAGAATGGTTGAATTCTATTGAAACCCTAGTTTTTCTCCTCTTGAAACCTTGTTCAAAGCCTTGGAATATGTTTTGAACATAAATAGACTAAATAGCTATGATTAGGAGCTTACAGGTGTAAAACCATCAATTTTTGGCTTTAAAAGGGCGGGAAAAGGTCAAAATATCCCTTTTTAAAAAGTTGCCAAAAGTCATTTATGGGAAACAAAACAAAACATGATAGGAACATGGTATCTATGGAACTTCTAAGTCACACATGAGATGAGCTCTTTTCTATACTCAAAAATATACTAAATGTCACTTCATAAGCATAAGTGCTTCATTAATAAATAGGACTAACCACAAGACAATGGAGTGAGCAGAGTGTCGAGCGTGAATCAATGCCTTCCTTGCCACCTTGAGAGTCCATACGTGCATCACAAAATGATGCAGTACCTTAACAAAAGAGAAGTGAATACATGTGAAATAGTACTTACACGATGAGGTGAACCAAACTTTGAAAGAATATAAGAGAATATGCATTGTACTAGTACCAACTTACTGTTATCCTATTTCTCCATCAATATAATCACTACCTCCTCTATAAATATAAGAGGGTGGTTCTTCTTGGTCATTGTTTTCACATGTATTGGCTTAATTAAAGCAGCTACCTACAATCCGTGTTAACATGACTCCTTTAACCAAAACCAGATATGATTTGTTCTTAATTCAAGGGTCATACCGTGTGGTACAAATGGAACACCCCTCATGTACTTTGGATGCCCCATAATCATAATTTTTGTATATTCAAAATACATGTGTGATTTCAAAAATTTGACTTCATATTTTCTGATCAGGGAGATAAATTGAGTAGGTAATGGGAACCCAGATTTTAGAAGACCCATCGCGAAAAGTAAATTGCGCTAATTTTTCAATTCCCAGTGTCTATCGCGCCGAAGTCGCGACGTGCCTGGGGTTCAAATTAGTGTAAATTGTGGTCCGCATCATGCTAGGGGTGTGGACCAGTGTAAAATCTTCCTTGTTTTTCTTATTTCATCCAAAGTCATTGAAGTCAACACCTAATGCCCATTTAAACGTGAAATCTCCCATACATTGCCATTTTTCAACTCTATATCTCACACAACCCTCTCAAAAACCTCTCCAAGACTTTATCAAATCTTTATTCAAATTAAGGGATTTCAAGCTAAATTTTGGAACTAAAAACCCATCTTGAGCTTCAAGTTTCCTTCAAGCTCATATCAAGAAAATCCAAGTTCGAGGTATGTGGGTCTTCATCCATGGTTCCTTTTACCCATGGAGCCAAACCTTCTCTTTTTATGAAAAGTACATGATTTCAAGTTGTATTACTTATGGTTATCTTTTATTATGAAATATGAACATAACTTATGTTGGGGTTTTATCAAGCATTGATTGAATATGCATGAATGACTACTTTAATCTTAGTCCATGAGTTGATCTATGTCTATTGAGACTATGCATGATTCGAGCTTTGAAAATTATGAACTATGCTGAACTTTTAATATGGAGTTCATGGTATCTGGGATTTTACTACAATATTGGTGAGATGATTTGCATTGGGTTCACTCTTCTTGTTTTACTCTTGAGTTGTATGATTTTGAACAAGTACCATATACCCACCATGTGTTTGATGAAATTACATGACAAGAATTTCTAAGTTGTTGGTGAACTATGGAATGATTTATAAGTCAAAGTAATTTCATGAAAATTATAGGCTCCCAAGTATGTATTAAATTCATGAAAAGTATCTATAACGTTACAAGTGAACTATTGAGATCTTATGATATTTGTTATGCTCTTGTGAAATGTGAAGACCTTTCTTGATACTTGAATGTAATGCTTTGATGAGCTATTTTTGTGTTACGTACCAAAAAGATTATATTGTAAGATAAGGTCATCTATCCTAACAAAAAGATTATATTGTAACATAAGGACATCTTATAATACCTACCGAAAAAGTCATGACGTAAGGTAGAATAATTCATCTCTCCTATCAAAAAGATTATATCGTAAGGTAAGGACATCTTATAATACCTACTGAAAAGGCTATGCCGTAAGGTAGAATAATTCATGACTTCTTCGAAAAGATCATATCATAAGGTAAGGACATCTTATAATACCTACTGAAAAAGCCAAGCTGTAAGGTAGAATAATTCATGACTCCTACCGTAAAGATTATATTGTAAGGTAAGGATATCTTATAACACCCACCGAAAAGACCATGCCGTAAAGTAGAATAATTCATGACTCCTACTGAAAAGGTTGTATCGTAAGGTAAGGATATGACTTAACTCCTACCGAAAAGATTATATCGTAAGGTAAGGACATCTTTTACTACCTACCAAAAGGTTATATCGTAAGGTAGGGCTATTGGTAACACTCTCTGAAAAGGTTATACCGTAAGGTGAGTGGGTGACTATTTGGCCGTTCTCATGAATGTTAGTGTAAGGCTTTGAGCATATGTTCCATATTGAGATTTTACCCATTGGTTCTGATAATGTGATTTGTTTTTTTAATAGCTTGTCTCCTTTGTTGCATTGCACCCCACATACTTAATACATTCCAAAGTACTAGCACATACTCTATGCCTATATGATATTACCATGTAAGGACCGAAGCTCCTATTTATCATCCTCCTCCATGTGGCTAGTTTTTTATTTGAAGAAAGCTTTTCGGTGAGTCTTCAACTCCAGGACATTATCTATTTTCCTTTTTATGATATGTTGAGACTATTGCTACTTTTGGCTACTTACTACTTGAGAGTGAGCCCGGGAAGTGTCTTTGCCCCCCCTCCATTCCATGTAGAGGTGTTGTAGGATGATATGATATTCTATGTACATGAGCTTGACTCTTCTTAAGCAACTATTATTACCAAAGATTTTCCTTAGTCCCGCTCCCTTTCTTATCAATATCTCTTGTTACTGTTTATTTTTGCTTTCGCGACCATGGACGTGTGACTGATACGTTCAGAGGCTTGTTTAGGGTTCCTTCGGGTTCCCCATTCACAATGTCACATCTAGGCCCTCGGCTTGGGTTATGAAAAGCTTGGTATCGGAGCACTAGGTTGTTAATAGTCCTCATAAATCCAACACACTGCATCGATTAGATTCTTATTCATAGTTGTGAAGCGCATCACAACTTTGAATAGGAGGATATGAGGCATTTTAGGAAATATTTCACCTCTTCATGATCTATGTCGTGATCTAGATGTAAAGATAAGTCTTCCTTCCTTAACAAACACTCTTATGCTCTTTTAGATCATGCCGCTACCAAAAGGAAGAACATGAAGGGCCTATGCACTCGAGGGGCAACCGGCTCATCCTGCTCCTCAAGATCCTCAAGATTGAGGGGTTACCCAAGTTGAGTTCCACAAAACTATCACTATGCTAGCCCGTGCTATGACCAACCATTTGAACTAGGGGGTCCAAGCTCCTCATGCTCCTACTACGGCCACAAGAGTGTTCACAAGAATGAACCCCCGAGAGTTCCATGGATCCAAAGTGGAGGAAGACCCTCAAGAGTTTATTGATGAGGTATATAAGGTGCTAGCTATTATGGGGGTGAACTTGGAGGAAAGTGCGGAATTAGCAGCCCATTAACTAAAAGATGTGGCTCAAATTTTGTTCGTTCAATGGAAGTTAGAGAGGGGAAATTATGATGCTAGTCCTTAGGACGAGTTCAAGACAACCTTCCTCAATTGGTTCTTCCCTATCGAGTTGAGAGAAGATGAAATGATGGAGTTTATGAACCTCAAGCAAGGTTCAATGAGTATAAGGGAGTATTCCCTCAAATTTAACAATCACTCCAAGTATGATTCACATTTGGTTGCCGACCCTAGAGCTAGAATGAACAAGTTTGTGTCAGGGTTGTCCGACTTGGTAAATGAAGAGTGTCGTACTGCATTGCTTGTAAGTAATATGGATTTGTCTCGGCTCATGACATATGCCAAACAACTTGAGGGGGAAAACTTAGGAAGAGGAGAAGTGGGGAGTCCAACAAGGCTCGGTTTGAGGGTGGCCAGCTTCAACAAGGTCACAAATTTCAAGGTCAAGGGCCTTCTAGTGGTCTAAATAAGAAGCTTGCTAATGATAGACTTCTTAACCTAAGGATCCAAGAAGGTGATTGTGGAGTGACTCATCCTAGATACCCAAAATACGGGAAGAATCACAGTGGTGCATGCTTTCGGTATGGCAAGATGGGCCACAAAATTCCTGATTGCACTTATGTACAAAACAGGGGCAAGATTGATCGTCCTCAAGGGCAAGGTGGTCATGTTGAACAAAGGGCCCAAGGTGGCTAACAAGGGGATGCTCTACGTCATAATCGGTTCTATGTTCTCCAAGGAAGGTAAGGAATGGAGGAGGTGCCCGATGTTATTACTGATATGTTAAAGGTTTTTCATTATAATGTGTATGCTTTGATAGATCTAGGTGCCACTCTTTCTTTCATTACTCTTTTATTGCCAATAAGCTTCATATGTGTCCTAAATTATTAAGTGAACCCTATGAAGTGTCTACCTCGTTGGTAAGGCCATTGTTGCTAAAAAGAGTCTATAGGGATTACCCTATGTTCATATTGAATAAAGTCTTGCCTTGTGATTTTGTTGAGCTTGACATGGTGGAATTTTGATATTATTCTTGGGATTGACTACATGTATATTATACTTCCATTGATTGTAGAACTCGTAAAGTTAGGTTCCCATTTCCATATGATCCCGTCCTTAAGTGGATAAGTGGTAATGTGGTGGTCAAGGGTAGATTTATTTCTTGCCTTAAGCCCAATTTGATTTCTAAGGGTTGCATTTACCACCAAGTGAGGGTGAGGGAGTGTGATATTCCTAAGACGACATTTTGAACTAGATATGGGCACTTTGAGATTGTGGTGATGTCCTTTGAGTTGACCAATGCACCAACAATATTTATAGATCTCATGAATAAGATCTTAAACCATACCTTGATGTGTTTGTGGCGGGTTTTATTGATGATATATTGAATTATTCTCATGGTGAAGGAGAGTATGTGGATCATTTGAGGGTGGTGTTGCAAATTTTGTGGGACGAGAGGTTGTTTGCTAAATATGAAAGGTGTGAATTTTTGAGTAACAAAGAGGTGGTTAGAGAACTACACCATATAGCTAGGTTCGGAATGATGTTGGATGAAGTTAAGAATGGTGGTATAGTGGTTTTTGATTGTCCCAAATCTTCTTTGGTTGAAGAGGTCAAGTCAAAGCAAGACCTTGACCCCACCTTGCTAGAATTGAAAGCCTTGGTAGAGGATGGTAAAGTGGATGTTTTCTCCCAAGGGGGAGATGGTGCCCTTAGGTACAAAAGTAGGTTGTGTATGCCTGATGTTGATGACTTGAGGGAGTCGATTTTGAAAGAGGTACATAATTCGTCCTATTCTATTCCTTCTAATTCCATGAAAATGTATAGAGACTTTAGGGTGGTACCCTTAGAGATTGTGAGTGTTATGGAAGGTAAGTTAACCTATGAGGAGGTCCTGGTGGGAATATTGGATAGATAAGTAATAATAACATTAACAAAAATGTTGTGATTTTTGTCAAAGATCTTAAGAAGAATCAACAAGTCGAAAGTGACACTTAGGAAGCAGAAGTGGACATGAGGAAGCAATATTCGTACCTCTTTCACTCTATTCAAGCCGAACTTAATAAATTAAGTCCCATCTACGAGTTCAAGTCTTAAGTTTCATCCCTCATGTCATCTGGCATGCATTCACGTTCATGGTAACAAGTTTATGGTGATTTTTAATATTCATATTGAGACTTTTTGAAAACGATATTTAAGTGCATTTATTGCATTCATGTTGGGCTAAAAACTCCATGATTACTTTCTTATGTATGTTTCTTTGACATTCGGGGACGAATGTTACCAAGGAGGAGATAATTAAACACCCCTCATGTGCTTCGAAATGCCCCATAATCGCAATTTCCATATATCTCAAAATCCATGTGTGATTTTGAAAATTCGATTTCATATTCTTGAGCAGGAAGAAAAATTGAGAGGGAAATGGGTATAACCCGGATTTTAGAAGACGCATAACGAAAAATAATTTTCACTAATTTTTTGATTTCTAGTATCTGTCCGTGCCCAGGTCGTGACGAGCCTGGAGCGCGGACTAGTGTAAATTGTGGTGCGCGTCTGGTCTGCGTCATGCCAGGGGCGAGGACCAATGTAAAATCTTTCTTATTTTTCTTATTTCATCCAAGGACATTGGGGTCATAACCCAATGCCCATTTAAACGAGAAATCTCCCATACTTTATCATTTTTCAACTCTATATCTCACAAAACCCTCTCAAAAACCTCTCCAAGACTTTATCAAATCTCTTATTCAAATTCATGGATTTCAATCTAAATTTTGGAACACAAGAACCCATCTTAAGCTTCAAGTTTCCTTCAAGCTCATTCCAAGAAAAATCATGTTTGAGGTATGTGGGTCTTCATCCATGGGTCCTTTTACCCCTGGAGCCCAACCATCTCTTTTTATGAAAATTGCATGATTTCAAGTGATATTACTTATGAATATCTTTTATTATGAAATATGAACAAAACTTATGTTGGGATTTTATCAAGCATTGATTGAATATGCTTGAATGTCTACTTTAAACTTAGTCCATGAGTTGATTTATGTCTATTGAAATTATGCATGATTTGAGCTTTGAAAAACTATGAACTATGATGAACTTTTGATGTGGATTTCATGGTATCCAAATTGGGATTTTACTACAATATTGGTGGGATGATTTGCATTGAGTTTACTTTTCTTGTTTTACTCTTGAGTTGCATAATTTTGATCAAGTACCATGTACCCACCATGTGTTTGATAAAATTATATGACAAGAATTTTTAAGTTGTTGGTGAACTATGGCATGATTTACAAGTCAAAGTGATTTCATGATAATTATGAACTCCCAAACATGTATTAAATTCATGAAAAGTATCTATGACATTACGAGTGAACTGTTGAGCTCTTATGCTAATTGTTATGCTCTTGCAAAATGTGAAGCCCTTTATTGATACTTTAATGTGTTGGTAGATGAGGTATTTTTGTGTTACCTACCAAAAAATTATATTGTAAGGTAAGGTCATCTCTCCTACCGAAAAGATTATATCGTAAGGTAAGGACATCTTATAGTACCTACCGAAAAGGCCATGTCGTAAGATAGAATAATTTATCTCTCCTACCAAATAGATTATATCGTAAGGTAAGAACATCTTACAGTACCTACCAAAAAGTCCATACCCTAAGGTAGAATAATTCATGACTCTTACCGAAAAGATTATATCATAAGGTAAGGACATCTTATAATACCTACCAAAAGGTCATGCTGTAATGTAGAATAATTCATGACTCCAACCGAAAAGATTATACCATAAGGTAAGGACATCTTATAATACCTTCCATAAAGGCCTTGCCATAGGGTAGAATAATTCATGACTCATACCAAAAAGATTATATTGTAAGGTAAGGACATCTTGTAATACCAACTGAAAAGGCCATGCCACAAGGTAAAATAATTCATGACTCCTACCGAAAAAGTTGTATTGTAAGGTAAGAATATGTCTTAACTCCTACCAAAAAGATTATATCATAAGGTAAGGACATCTTATACCACCTATCGAAAAGGCTACATCGTAAGGTAGGGCTATTGATAACACTCTCTGAAAAGGTTATACTGTAAGATGAGTAGGTGACCATTCGGTCGTTCTCATGCATGTTGGTGTAAGGCTTTGAGCATATATTCTATATTGAGCTTTTACAAATTGGTTACAATCATATGTTTTGTTTTTTTACAGCTTCTCTCCTTTGTTGTATTACACCCCGCTTACTTAGTACATTCCAAAGTACTTACGCATACTCTATGCCTACATGATATTACCCTGTAGAGACCGGAGATCCTATTGATTCATCCTCCTCCACATGGCTAGTTGAGTTATCTGAAGAAAGCTTTTGGGTTATTCCTCAACTCCGAGGACATTATCTATTTTCCTTTTTAAGCTATGTTGAGACTATTGCTACTTTTGGCTACTTACTATTTGAAGGTGAGCCGGGAAATATGTTGGCCCTCACTCCGTTCCATGTAGAGGTATTGTTGGATGATATGGTATTCTATGTACATGAGGTTGACTCTTCTTAAGAAATTATTATTATGAAAGATTTCCTTTAATCCCACGCCCCTTCTTATCAATGTCTCTTGTTATTGTTTATTTTTGATTCTGCTACCAAGGATGTGTGATTGATATGTTAAGAGGGTTGTTTGGGGTTCCTTCGGGTTCCCCATTCGTCGTGTCACGTCTAGGGCATAGGCTTAGGTCATGACAACAAATATTTGGTATCTTTGAGCAGCTCACTAAGAGTCTGTTTGGAAAGCCACCTAGTAATTGAAATTGGCGTAATTACTAGGGTAGTAATTACTAGTCTAGGAATTACTTTGACATGCTTGTATGCCACAATGTTATTATAGTGTAATTACAAGTGTTGTTTGGTTGTATGAGTGTAATTACAAGGTTATATTAAATTATAAGAATAAATATTAATCATCTAAAATTAAAAACTTATATTAGAAAATAAGAGTATTTATAAATAATATTAAATTAAGTATTTAAGATATATGTTGTCTTTTGAAATATATTAATTAGTAAAAATATATTCTTAACTAATATTGTGAAATTTTTTTTTATTCTTTTCAAATTAGTATATTTTAAATATAAAAATTAAAGTATGCATTCCAGAACAGATCAAAAAATGCATGTTTGACAAAAATGTTGATATTATAGATATTGGTAATATTAATTAAAGGAAAAGAACATGTAACACTATAATCTTATTCAATAATGATTTTTACTTTTAGTTCAAAAATTAGAATATTAATAAAATTATACTAATGAAAAAATATATTAGAATAAACAAAATAAATAAATAATATAAAAATTATATGAAAACACATGCAGAAGTAAAAGTTGAGAATGAAAAGGAAATAAAATATAAATAATAAAAAAGTTTTTTAAAAAGATATTAGAATAACAAAAATAAAAAATTAAAAATAATAGAAATAAAATATAAATAAACAAACAAATAAATTAAAAATAAAAGAAAGAAAAGAATTTTAAAAAAGTTTCATGTGATTACACCAATTTCGTACCCTCCCTTGGATTTGAAGAGTGTAAGTACACTTCTTCAATTACACTAATTTATTGTCTTGTTAGGTAATTATTTGCCCTACCAAACGGGTAGAAGAGTGTAATTGCACTCGATTACACCAATATCAATTACATGGTGGCTTTCCTATCATGCCCCAGGAGGGTACCCTAGACATGGCCAGCGTTCAGAGACTATTACTAGTCCCCAAGTGAACCACTTGGCCTCATTACATTCATTTATTCAACAATTATCATATCAGCAGAAGACTAAAGATAAATAAAGTTGGACAACCTCAATTAAAGGTATTCAAAACAAATCAACAGGACTAGTATGAAAGAAACTAGTCTGACAATATCCAAATCTTCAATCCCAAATATAGTCTATGAAGACTCTATATAAGCTGTCTAGATGGTTACATGAGAGGCCATGGCTACCCAAATTAAAGGAAATAAAGTACTAACTCAAGCTAGATGAAATTTAAATGAGCATCCTCCAAAAATCAGGAGAGGACTTACCAATCAACTGGATGCGATTAAATCCTCAATGATGCGCCAGCTGATGATCTCTAACACCCGTCTATGCATCATGAGAAAGTTCAAGCCCAAATGGATGTTAGTATGTGGAATGTATGAGTATGTAAAATAGTTGAGTGAAACAGATATAGGATGAATAACAATAACTTAAAAATGCTCAATCAAGATATCAAATGTCTATTTAAAGCAAGAGTAAAGAGTAGAGAATGACCAATCAACAAAGTTCAAATCAATCTGATCCAATCAAGTCAGAGTAGTATCAATATGGAACCTATCTGGGAGTTTCTCTTATCCGACAACAATCACTTATGAGCTAGTGATTGTACAACAATCTCATTGATGTTGCCACAACCGTTTAGTACTTGCCAGGGTAAAGAATGAATTGATCCATAATAGATCCAATCAACCAACTCCTATATTGTTTTAGGGACCTATCAAGAGGGACATCCGACTCAACAGATGCAATCCTCTCCTACGCTTAGCAACGTAGTTATTGAGTTTGATTTGGACTTATTCTTACTCAATTTAGTACTTGATACTCCTCTAAAGACTCAATGCTTATTAGACAATCATTTTGAATCAACTAGTCTCATTAGATATTTATCAACTCAATTCATCACATCAACTATTAACTTTTTGGTTATATTCTTTTAAAGTTTAGCTCTTTATTCATAGAGACTCTATCATGCATCATTTTAACTCATAACATTTAGGAATATAAAAGTAGAGTTAAAGCATTTAGGGATTCCATAGGCTCTTTAGGCTCAAATTATACTCATGAATACTCAATTAAATGAAATATGTAAAAATAATAAGAATTCATGCTAGGATTCATGTAGTATGGAAAAATTATCTATTTCAAGTATTTAATTAATAAAATAGTAATTCATGTAAGATTACATAGAAATACATTAGTTTTTAAGAAAAATCTTCAAGAAACAGTCTTTGGAGACTCAACTCACTCATAACTCCATCAATTCGGGGTATGGGACACATGAAAGAACAATATCCATGTTTTGGGTAGCCTTACATACCTGGTAATTTTGAGTCTTGAAACAACTTAGAGGTATTAACAAGATTACCTTCAAATCCTATCCCTTTTCTGCCCTTGAAACCTTGTTATACATTTTAGAGAGTGTTTTAGCGTAAAAATATTGAACCGAGATGTTTAGAAAATTATTTAGGTGTGAAAATGTCAAGTTTAGGCTTGGAAAGGGTGGAGAAAGACCAAAATAACCTTTCTTAAAAAGCTGTCAAAAGTCATCGACGGGCCCAACTATGGCCCGTAGAAACTTCCATGGCCTGTAGGGACCTTTCCATAAACTTTTGGGCCACTTTTTGGGTTTTTGGATCAATCCCATGAGCCCAATCTATGGCCCGTAGATTGGTCCGTAAATTCTGGGACCAAAAATTGAGTTTTCAGGATTTTTTCCATTAACTGACGGATGGGCCGTACGTTTTTCCACGGCACGTGAATAGGTTTCATATTTCCCCTCTACTCTAACAGTCTCCAGTAAAATGGTCATAACCTTTGACTCTGAACTCCAAATGAGATGAAATTAGTTACGTTGGAAAGGTAATTCAAAGAACTTTCATTTAGAAGGTCATAGGCTACCTAATGAATTATTTACTAAGAGTTATGATCATTTATTTTTTACCCTTGCATAATCTAAAAGTAGAAATTCAATTTATAGGAAAGTTTTGAATGCGTCTAAGTGCTAGAGGTCCCTCATGACCCTAATTCACTTCCCATATGTAAAAATTAGTCTTGAATCATAGGTGCATATAAGAATAGAGTTACAGGGTGTCACATTTCCAAACAAGCTTTAAATGATTTTCAATGGTTAATTTTGGGTTCTAGCGATGGGATAAGATCTTTACATTTATCAATCTGGATAGGAAGGAGATATTTGGATAATAAACATCCTAAGATTGTAAGTTCTAATCACTAATAAGAAAATAAAAAGGATGGAAGTAGATTTCTATATTTTAATGTTTGCCTCCATTGCATTTCAATTTTCAAAACAATAAGGGCTTTCTCTAAGGAGAGCCTATTATATAATGAATACATCAATGATGAATGGTTTCATTTGTTGTGCAAATCACTTTGTACTAACTAGTTGATTGATTTTCTTTCTTTCACCTGATACTCTTCAATGGCTTCCGATCCTAGTAGGTCATTGGAATGACAACGTGTTGGGCTGATAAACGATGAAAGAATGTGTAAGCAATTTGGATCAAATCAAAATGCTTACACGTTCTTTCGTTGTATATCAACCCAACATATTGACATTCCGATGGCCTAATAGAATTATAATCCATTGAAGAGTACTGAGTAAAAGAAAGAAAATCAATCAACTACGTACATAATATTTTTTCAAAACAGAAGAAACCATTCATTGTTGATGTATTTAAAGAGTAGGCTCTCCTTAGAGAAAAGTCTACTGTTCTTTTGAAGATTAAAAAGTAATGGAGGGAAACTTTAAATTATAGAAATGTATTACCGTCCTTTAATTTCTTAGTGATTTGAACTTACATTCCTAAGACGATTATTATCTGAAGAACACCTTATCTAGATTGATGATTAATATAGAGATACCATCTCTCTTTTCTTTTGTTTTTTTTATGGGGGGGGGGGGGGGTAAGAGTGAATCCTATTTACGAGAGAAGAAATTCTTGATGGTACTATCTATTAGAAAAAGAATGCAAGTAAATTTCCAATGGTGGAATTATTGTAATCTATGTGTTTTGAAGTTGTACGGTCCTAGGCCTAAAGTGGGCATTATTACAAGCACGCCGGGTCATTATAGATGCTATTAGAGTAACACATATATAAACTTTATCAATCTACACCTGAATTTAATTGAATTTACGCAAATCCCGGAAAGGGGGGCAAACCTCTATGAGAATATTGAGTATATGAGTAAGAAAAACGTTACACAGTAAATAATGCATTGTAAAGTCATGTGGGCTTAGGCCAAAAATGAGTAATATCACTAGGTTGGGCTGTTATATGCTTCCTCCTTAACAACATTCCCTCGCTATACTTTCTATTTCATTCTAGTCTCATTCCTCACTAACAAGCAATTGATAGTTTTACCCATTAAGTGGTTTATCGCTCGAGCCTTGCAAATCTTGCTCATCACTTACTCATTTGACACATATGAATTCAATAGGCTTTGGATCTTATTGCTTTAATCTCAATTGTAGGATCAAGAGTAGAATGAACAGATAACTTCTTATATGTCTATGTAGCCTCTAAATTATATATGTAATCGTCAACAAACCCTATTTCTATTATACCACTTATGAACGCGATATATAGTATAACTGAAGGGTAAGGTATCTATAAAACATTAAGTAATTCAATTAAATGGAAAGTTAAAATTAAAAAATTGATAGTGTTATATAAAAAACACGAGAGGCCTCATTAGGAATTTTACAAAATGAAACAAGACATGAATATGGTATTTATAGAACTTCTAAGTCACACATGAGACAAGGCCCTATCTATACCCAAAAGTATACTAAATGTCCTCTATAAGCAAGAGTGCTTCAACGATAAATAGGGCTACCACAAGATAATGGAATGAGCGGAGTGCCTAGTGAGGATTAGTGCCGCCAAGATGATGTTGCCTTAGTTACACCTCCTTTTTAGAGGATAAAGGTGTCGCTGAAAAGAAATAGAACCTAACAAGAGTTTGGGTCGAACCTACAGGGAATACGTAGACGTAAGAGAACTCAATGACTATAATTTAAGAAATTAACCAACTTACTTCCCTAAAGGGGGGGGGGGTTCTAATAATCAGGGTAAATTAAAACCAAGCTAACTAACACTGGAGAGAAATCAATATGGAAATAAACTAGGATTCTATGTTCCCCATGATTCTCTAACTCAGTATCACCAGATAACCTAATATATTTCTAGTGTGTAGCATGTAGGATGGTAAGTTAAGTTCACTGCACCCTTTAGTCAAAGGTGAGAGGTGAATTTCACTATGCGACTTAGCCCATCTCCATAATATGCATTACTAACTCTAACCTATTAGTCTCAGTAAAACCTCCCCTTAGCCTAGTTTGGTTGATTAGACGAGAACATATCAATCGAATACTATTAATTAATTTCTTTTCCTATTCATTACTACTTTGGTCCAGTCAGTAACACTAGGCAGGTTTTAATATTGGCCACCATCAAAAAATATGATAAATGAAGAGAGTTAATTAATACATGCATGTACACTTTACAAGAATTTTGAATTTTCTGATTTTACTTTATTAGTTCTTCATGGTTCCCACAACCCTAGTTGTGGATTTAGCTACTCATGCTATGTGTAGATGCAAGAATGATGGATTGAGAAAACATAATTGAACACTTACATAATAGAATTAAGAACAACTAAATCCAACTTCAGTAAGAATCACAAGATTAAAGATGAGATTCAAATACAAGTGTTCCCAAAGACTCTCGAATGTAATCTCACAATTTTCTCTCTCTAATTACCGAGTTCTCTGAGTACTAGGTGAAAACTTATGAAAAATAACCTAAAAATTATTTATAATAAGTAAAATACATGTCCTAACTGAAATAGGATAACTGGTCGGTACGCCAAATGAAAGGGATTTATGGGTCGTATTGAATTCTACGGCTCGTAATTGGGGTCTCATAAAAGCTGCCGGAAATTTAGACTTCAAGTCTATGACACCCCTCTATGACTTATAAACTAGTTTACTACCTGTAAAGGGGGTTTCATCTAATGAATTTTCAGAAAGTCCTGATCTCTGATCCTTAGGGTATGAACCATGGTCTATGACTCATAACTTATTCCATGCCTTGTTTGCATATTCATAGAACCAACTTCAGAAAATCAGCCCATCAATGGAATTGTTCACAAAACTAGTTCAGAACCTGTAGGAGGATCCACGTCCCGTAAATGGTCTCATATAGTAGTAAAAACCAGCAACTTCTTTATTTCTTCCAGAAAATCAAGGTCAACCTATAATCCTGTAAATATAACACAAAAACACATAAACCAACTAACATCACATTGAGAACACACAAAATTCCAAGTTTTAAGCATCAAAAGTGTTGTATTTTGGTAACACATCAACACCTTCAACATAGAATTGTTGCTTTTCCTCAAGCGACGGATTCAATCTACATGAATAATATAGTAACAGATAGACCTCAACCCAATGGAATACATCACATTAATTTCAAACTTAGATACCCACACCACCTTTTCAAAACAGGGTCAGATAGCCATCTAGCAAACCAATACATACTAGTTATGTGACAATAGAACTATGAAAAGTAAGATACTATCAACAATCTACAATCACTGAACAAGTCTAATGCCAACAATATAATACAAGTGCCCTCACAGAAAGAAGTCCCATATCTGACACTTAATGATGTTTTCATGTATAAACTTGGGACTATGCAAATCACTTACCCTCACAAAAGATATTCATGCATCATGCCTAATACCATAGGCTTGCCCCTATACTCATGACTAAGACATTCGACCACTTGGCCTAGGATCACTTTAGGATATTCTTGGCTTGTAATGTACGCTTAGGGGGCTTTGCTATGGTACTTTGGGAACATAGTGATGAAAGACCCTACTTGATACTGCGTTTTCCTACACTTTTTCCCTACCAACTCTGCTATTTTCATCTCATTCTCCCTTTCTCCTATTTCAAGCTTTTCTGGATGCTTTCTTTTCATTTCTCAACTCTTTGCCTTGCTTTTACATTTCATTTTTTTCTTCTTAGCTCACAGCTAAGGCATGACTTATTTTGTTTTCACCCAGTACATGATTTTTCCCTTTTAACCTGTATCACTAACTCCCCTTCTTAATTTTGTATTCCACCCTAACACCAGCCACCCTCAATCTAGGCTTTTGGCCTGCGTTGAGGTGCACAATATCCATCCTCAGAACCAGGGCCACTTTTGGTAACCACCCTCAACTTAGGCTTTTTGCCTCAGTCAAGGTGCACAATATTCAATAAATGACTATGGGCTATTTAAGGATTTTTCAACTAACAAGGCTAGGCTAATCAAGTGTTTTCAAAGAATAGGTACATGTTAGGCTCAAACATTAGGAAGAAAGGATAAATTGCAATTTTGGTTGGACATTTAGGCTAAGTGGATCATTAAGAACAAGGGCCTAAGATCCTTTCCAAATCTAGTTAATCTACAGGCTAACTTAGAGTAATAGGGCAAATTCTGAATCAACACACAACATATGAATCTAGCAAATTAAGTTTACGCTCACATGGCACTGACTTCATTATCAGCAAAAAACTTTACGATCATGCTTTTTATCTTAAGTTATCCTTACTTGTCAGAACGATATTGTCACACACCTAAACATGCATGGTTGCTATCTAACTACTTAATAAAATTTTTTGGTGGATATCATTTTTCAAATAAATCACAGAAACATGCTATATGCCATAAGTATTAGTACTATATGATACAAATATTACCTAACATCCTAAATGTGCCAGTTCAACATAAAGTGAATATCCACAGGGAAAAAGAACACAGGAAAGAAAGCCCTAGGATCAAAAATTGGGGTACTTATAGATCGAAGCTACTCAGACTTCATTAAGGCCCATAAATACCCACACCCCATCGAAAAAGATGTGCATTGTCCCCAATGCACACATTCAAAGTAAAACATAAGGGATCAAAAATAATATAACTGGGCACCTAAATGTCGGTGTGTGGCTGAGACTGGACAGCCTCCTCCTGTGGGGTACTCTGCTCAGTAGTAGTCTTCTCTCCGAAGGGGCCAGCACCCCTTACCTACTCTACCTCATGAGCTAGTCACATATCTGCCTCTAGCCTCAACTCCTTCAAGGAAATCGCAAGCTCTTCCTACTCAGTCATCCCTGCCTGAAATCATACAACATCATGATGATCATCTGGGAAGGTTCTCTTCCCGTGAGAAGACTATAGGCTCATCGAAAGCAAAACGATCAACCATTGGCACCAGAGACATGGTCATTGGTAGTGCAACCGGTGCTGCGAGTGTTGCTGTTATGTTAGCCCGGAGCTGCAAGATCTCTATCTGAATAGCCGACAGACAAGGCTAATAGTGACGCCTCGCATACTCTCTCCTGAAAGGCATTAATATGGGCATCCATGGTAGAGAGCCTCGCAACGGCACTAGTTGAACCTTCTTTGGTCTACGATCCTAAATAGTAACGACCTTGAATGCCTGCATACGACCCTTTGAATCTACAATGGCCTGGCAGGCCCATGGCCTGATCTGATGAACAAGTTAAGACAGCCGCGACTTAGTGTGTGATAACCTATGCGCTATGCCTATATAGATACGACGGACACGTAAACCATGCCCGCGGGAATAGTCTATGAACTTATGGCCTATGGTGCGGGAACAGAAGTAGTAGGCCCCTTCTCCTAATCTATCTCGGGCTGCAAGGACCTTTCCTCAGTAGAAGCAGAGGTAATGGTAGTCTATGAACCCTCATGCAGTAGCATTGGGGCGAATATCTCAGGCATAGGTGGAGGTTGTGCTCGCCGGAATGCAACCGGGTTCTCTTCAGCCTTGATCAGGCTGGGATCCAATGTATGCTGGGCGTCTTTCAACTGGTCCAGTTGGTTAAAACTCTCCACCCTCAACTATAAATAGAGCCTGTATATCAAGCAAAGGAATGTAATGGAGTTCGACCTCTTTAGGGTGGTCTCGTGAATCATCTCGGCTATAAGGTGAGCCCAGTCAATATCATAACTAACCAAGATGCTAGTAACAAATACCTCATGCTCCAACATTAGTGTATTCTTTGCGAGAGTAGGCTTGATGCATAAATGAACAATGGTCTACAAAAACATGGAGAGAAATCTAAGCGAAGCCTTGATAATAGGTTCTAAGTGAGTGGCAACCCATGGAGATTCCAAACCCTGCTCGGCAGTATAACCAACCATCTATCTCACCAAGTTGTCTCGTCGCTCTGATATTTCATAACTAGTGGGTCCCTGGTCTCCCCCACCTTATAGTCAAACTTTGTGGTGGATATGGGAGCAAGGACCTCTGGTCCAAATAGCATTTGGCAGATGTTGGCCTCCGATAGATCCACCTACCAGCCCCTCAATCTCATCTCGATTAGTCTAGACTAAGCAAGGGGATTCTTCCCCTTGGGAAAAGTTCTCTGAATAGTGACTGCATATGAAGCATAAAACTCCCTCACCATGATCATGGAGTTTCATCTAAGTACATGTGTGAGCCATTGAAGCCTGTACTGAGTCATCATGTCATGGAGACTGGGAACACTCTCGAGTCTGTCTGAGATAACTTGGGTCTCCTCATAGATGGAGTAGGCTAGCTAGCCTGCTCTTTCAGTTGTACACCCTCCATGTAAATCTCTTGCATGCCCTCGATGCACCACAGGCTACGTAGAGTGTCTGGAGGTGATGATCGAGGTAATGTGAAAGACGCTCTCTCTGATTCATCCTCAGATCCTGCTACAGAGATAGACTTCTCTCTAGATGGAGTCATCAGTATAGAACCACTCTCATTGCATCCTCCCTCATCACACTAGGGAGTGTGCATAATGAGAGCTTGCATCTGCCTAGCTCTTGAAGTGGCTCAAGTCTGTGGTCTATCTGCCTCTAGGTATGGAGTAACTCCGAGCTCCTCTAATGATCCGCTCGGAGTAGGGACCTGCTCATCACCCAAAGGCTCATCTCTGATCCTCCTCCAGAAGGCTAGGATCTTATCGCATTTGGATTTTAGGGCCATAGTACCTGAAACATGAACATTTATGCACACTAGTTAGCCCCACAAATCAGAAATTGAAATGAAAAAATAATTGGGTTAAGTTGTAGAAGGGTTCTAAAAAATCCTCTTTGCTGGCCATAGTTGGAACTACGAGCCGTAAAGAGTTTTCGTGGAGTTCAAATAATTTGTCACTGGAAAAATCTACGAGGCAAGGTACGACTCATAAAAGGGTTTACGAGTCGTAGAGGATTCCAGTTCTTGACTCTATTTCAGGCAAGGGTCTACGAGACCTATCTATGAGCCATAAAAATTTCTAAGACTCATAGAAGGTCTCATCTAATGGCTACTCAGAAACATTAGGTTTTTGGAATCTTGCTCGAGGGGCAATTATGACTCGTGGATTGATCCACAAGTCGTAAGAGCCATTCATGAACAAGAAAACTCAGTTACCTGAGTTTCTAAGACCATCACAACGGACCCCATTCGACGTTTTCCGCATATATTTCACCTGCATCGAATAAAACACACATGAACCCGCATGATTTTAACACCATAATGATCACGCTCATGATATGCCTCTATTTCAAGCTCAAAGGGATTGCCAAAGTAATAAACCTAACCAAGGTTAGGGTCGATCCCACAGGGAATACAGGACTTTTGCAACTTGGTTCACCAATAGTCAATTTAAGAATCAAGTAACTCAATTCTCTAAAAGGGGGGGGGAGGGGTTTGCAATGTTCAATGGGGAACTAAAAATAGACTAACTAAACTTCGAACACAAACAATAACGGAGAGCGACTTGGGTATTGTGTTCTCCGTGATTCACTCACTCAACTTCCCCAGATTTTAGAATTCTTAACTAGAATATTGTATGTAGGACGGTAATTTAGGTTCTTCCAACCCTTTGGTCAAAGGTGAAAGTTGAATTTTTCTATGGGACTTGGCCCATCTCCATAGTATGCTCAACTAACCATTACCTATAGTCCCAGTCAACCTACCTTTGGTCGAGTTTGATTGATTAGAAGAGAACATGTCATCGAATCCTGTTAAATCATTCTCTTTTCCTATTTATTACCACCTGCATTGGGAAGGTAACATTAGGCAAGTTCTAATGTTGGCCACCACTAGGAAACATTCAAAATGAATAAAAATGACTAATACGTATAATTTCCCATTCTAAGAATTGTAAATAATCTGGGTATTCTAAGTTAGATTCTCATAGTTCCCACAACCCCAAATTGTGGGTTTAGCTACTCATAACTTGGGCAAATGAAGAAACGATGAATAGGGAAACCATGATTAATCACTTACGCAAGAAGATTGAAGAAAAAGAAAACCCAATATATATTAAGAATCATAAGATTAAAAGTTGACTTGAATCCAAAAATGAATCTCTTCTCCAAAAATTAGTCTCCAAAACTAAAACACTAAAAATTACCCCAACTCTCTTGCTCTCTACTCTCTATATCTCCAACTATCTAAAATAACTTCCAGCAAAATCAAAGAACTTCTGCTGAAAACCTAAAATATTCTATTTATAGTATTTACAAACAAGTCTCAAAATTAATTAGAAAACTGGTTGGCACCTGATACGAGTCATAGTTACGACTCGTAACTAGGGTCACGAGCCGTAATAAGGCTTTCGCGGTCAGGCTCTTCAATATTGGACTTCAATAATATGGAACACCAGTACGAGTTGTAGTTTTCTTTATGACTCGTATTAATCTCTCGTAGTCTTCAGCTATCTTTCTTAGTCCAAGTTCAATCAACACTGGAAATCACTACGGGGCTTTCCTTTATGACTCGTAGAGGGTACTACGAGTCGTAACTGGGTCTCATGTGGCTGACCTTCAAGTTATCAGATCTTGTATTTAAGCACTGGAAATCACTACTGGACAACCTCTATGACTCGTAGACTGAGCTACGACTTGTAGAGTGTCTCATATGTCCTAAAAACCAGCAAAACCTACAACTTTTCCTAAAATCGTGCCAACCTGATTTTCCTGCAAAAAAAAACATAAAAACATATAAAAACCATAAAAGTTGTATTGAGAACACACAAAATCCCAAGTTTTAAGCATCAAATGTGTTGTATTTTAACAACACATCAATACCCCCAACTTAGCATTGTTGCTTCTCCTCAAGCGATGACTCAATCTACATAGATCATATAACAACACATAGCAATCAACCCAATGGCATATACCATAGTCAAATCCAACTCAGGTACCCACATCAGCTTTTTCAAAATAAGATCATGTTTGTTAGCTTTTTCAAAATAAGATCATGTAGTTAATTTAACAAACCAAAGCATATTAATGCATTTGATAACACAACTATGATAAGTAAAGGAGTATGAACAATCCACAATCACTGAACAAGTAAATTGTCAATATTGCAATACAAATACCCTCAGAAGAAAGAAGTCTCTCTTAATCACTAAATGAAGATTTCAGAATTTAACCATGGGACTATGCAACCACACTCACTCTCACAAATGACGTTCATGCATGATGACCAATACCAGAAGATTGCTCGTATACTCATGACTCAAATTCTCAACCATCCGGACTAGGATCACTCTAGGACTTTCTAGGCTTGTAATGAAGGCTCATGGGGATTTGGTAGGGTATTGTTGGAAATATAGTGACTATAGACCATCCTTGGACCACATTTTTTATCACTTTCACCTTACCAACTCAATCAATTCACATTATTTTCCCTTTTTCTTCA
>JAABOM020101724.1:0-26168 GCA_011800125.2 Solanum clarkiae | reverse complement strand
TGTTCTTTTGACAGATGGCGAGGACTAGAGCTACACCTGGTGGTAGAGGTGAGGCAGCTCCTGAGGCAGTTGTCGAGACCCCAGTTAGGGGTAGGGGTAGAGCTCGAGCCAGAGGTCGTGCTCGTAGAGCAGCACCAGCGAGGGGTCGTGCTAGAGAGGCCTCTCCAGAGCCTACGGCTAATCTCAAAGGGAACCAAATTCCTTCAGAGCATGCAGCTACACCATTGTTGCAGGATACTTTATTAAGGGTGCTGAATGTACTTGAGAGTCTTGGTCCGAGCGGTAACACGGGAGGCACGCCAGGCGGTTCTCAAACTGGGGGAGGAGCTCAGACCCCAGGCCAGCATCATATTCCACTGGTCCATGATCCAGTAGAGCAGCCACCAGTGGGTACAAGAGTTGAGACTGATCCTGCACCAGCTATGGAGGTTCGAGGTGCACCTTTGGCTACACTTACTGAGAGTGAACAACACTGCTATGAGATATTTAGGAACAACTTCTAAAACTTTGCAGTGAATTGAGCTCCTCAATCAAATATAATGGAGATTAGGACTCTATATCACCTGACTATCTATTTGAGGTATAGCTTGGCATACTCTTCAGCTATATAATCACTCACAACTGGCAAGAAGTGTGCTGACTTTGAGAGTCTATCAACTATTACCCATATGGAGTCAAACTTCTGAAATGAGTGAGGCAACTCGGTAACAAAATCCATATTGATCATATCTCACTTCCATATTGGCAGCTCTATACACTACATATAGCATCCCGGCTTTTGGTGCTCTAGTTTGACTTGTTGGAAATTTTGACATTGAGCCACAAATTCTGCAAGGTCCCTTTTTATGCCTCCCCACCAAAACATTCCCTTTAGGTCATGATACATCTTAATTGATCCTAGATGGATGGAATATCTGGAATGATGGGCTTCTTCCATTATCCTTATTCTTAGTCCATTAATATCAGCTACACTAATCGATTTTGGCAATAAAGCACTCCATTTTGTGTAAGGTCAAAGCCCTTTATCGTACCCTAACTCACCTTGTACTTAAGTCGTCATAAAATAAGATCCGCGAACTATTTTTCTTTCACCTCCATTACCAATTAAGACTCCACAACATTATGCACAACAACCCCTTCCTTTGGGGTTTCAAGAACACGAACTCCCAAACTATCTAGTTGTCTTAGATCATTAGCCACCCCTTGACTTACCACAGCCTGATCACCAATATTCATGATTGCCTTATGACTCAGAGCATCAACTACCACATTTGCCTTCCCTCAGTGGAAAAGTATATCGACGTCATAATCCTTTATTAGCTCTAGCCACCTCCGCTTCCTTAAGTTTAGGTGTTTCTGCTTAAAGATTTATTGCATGCTCTTATGATCAGTATATATGTCAACGTGAACCCTATACAAATATTGGCGCCATATTGTCAGAGCAAACACAACCGCTGCTAGTTCAAGATCATGTATTCGGTAGTTTTTCTCATGTGGTCGTAGCTATCTAGATGCATAAGCAATTAGCCTACCATACTATGTCAGTACACACCCTAAGCCAACTACTGAAGCATCGTAATACACTGCATACCCCCCGGTGCCTTCTGGAAGTACTAGCACAAGTACAGAAGTTAGCTTATTTTTCAGCTCCTGGAAGCTCCTTTAACACGCATCATTCCATTGGGACTTGGTTGCCTTATGTGTCAACTTTTTAGTGGTGTAGAAATAGAAGAAAAACCTTCAACAATCCTTCTATAATAATCTGCCAACCCTAGGAAGCTCCGAACTTTCGTGGGTGTCGTTGGCCTTGGCTAATCTTTCACAGCCTCTATCTTTTGTGAATCAACCGTTATTCACTTATCATACACAATATTACCCAAGAATGCCACTTATTTTAGCAAAAATACACATTTAAAAAATTTGGTATACAACTGTCTATCACGAAGAACCTGTAATACTTATCGTAAGTGATTTACATGGTCCTCTTACGATCTTGAATATACCAAAACTTTATTTATAAATACTATCACGAATACATCCAAGAATGGCTTGAATACCCTATTTATCAGATCTATAAAAGTTGCTGGTGCATTTGTTAGCCCAAATGACATAACAAGAAATTCAAAGTGACCATAATGTGTTCTAAAAGAAGTCTTAGGTATATCTTTCTCCTTCACCCCCACTTGGTGATACTCTAATCTCAAATCAATTTTTGAAAAGTATTTGGCACCTTGTAACTGATCAAACAAATCATAAATCCTGTGGAGGGGGTATTTATTCTTAATTGTCACCCTATTCAATTGTCGATGGTTGATACACATTCTCAAGGTGCCATCCTTTTTGCATACAAATAACTCTGGTACACCCCAAGGGGACACAGTAGGTCTTATAAAACCCTTCTCCAATAAGTCTTTTAACTGGTCTTTTAATTCACGCAATTCTGCCGGCGCCATTCTATATGGAGGGATGGAAATAGGTTGAGTGCCTTGAAGTAAGTCAATACCAAAATCTATTTCTCGTTCTGGAGGTAAACCTGGAAGTTCTTTAGGGAACACATCAGCAGATTCAGTCACAACTGGAACTGATTGAAGAGTTGGCGATTCTGACCCTATGTCCCTTACTATAACTAAATGACATATATACACCTTAAATATCATCTTTCTTGCCTTAAAATAAGAGATAATCTTACCCTTTGGTGCCCTAATATTGCCTTCCCATTCAAGAACTACCTTATTTGGAAAGTAGAAGTACACTCTCTTAGTTCGGAAATGCATGGTGGCATAACAAAAGGCTAACCAATCCATACCCATTATAACATAAAATTCCACCATTTCTAGTTCAATAAGGTCAGCCAGTATGTCACGGTCACAAACAGTTACTACACAGTCATAATAAACCCATTTAGCCATAATAGATTCATCGGTTAGTGTGGACACTTCAAATGGTTTGTTCAATAATTTGGGTGTTCTCTTAAGATTCCAGAAACTAGTGGGGCAATGTATGATAGTGTAGAACCAGAGTCAATTAACGCATATACATTATATGAAAAGATGGAGAATGTACCTACGATAACATCGGGTGAAGCTTCCATATTTTGTCGACTCCCCAGAGCATAAGTACGGTTCTGGGCTCCGCTAGAGCTAGCTACTCCTCTTACACCTCTACCACGACCCATAGGTGCTTGTTGACCCCTACGTACTGGAGGAACTGATGATGATGATGCAACAGCTGACCCAGTAGATTGTGCTATATCACCTATATGCCTCCTCGGGCAATCTCTCATCATATGCCCTAGTGCACCACACTAGTAACAAGCATCTGTCCAACATGACATATACATGAATGACTTCTTCCACATTGTTTACAAGGCTGTGTAAGAGTCACTTGCTGGCCTATCGAATATCCTGTTGTCCATGCACCTTATCTGTCACCTCATTGGCCAAACTGATTGCTTCTAGACCCTTGAAGTTGTGGTGGACCACTAGCTGCAGAGTAGGAGCATGATGGCCTAGTTGGTCTATTAGAAAACCGAGGCCTAAGCTTCCCCTGGGACAGTGTAAACTTCCCCGTAGATCTAGCCCTTTTGGCCTGTCCCCTTTCCAACTCTTGTATCTTTCTTCTTTGCCTCTGATCCTCCAATTTTTGTGCAAAAGCTTGCATTCTTACTATATTAATGTCTTTAATCAAGGAAGTAATGGTATAGTCTCTGACCAGATATGTATCCAATCTATCCACATACTGATGAACTCTATCTGCCATAGTAGCAACTACATTTGGAGCATACCTAGCCAGGGAATTAAATTGAAGGCTACACTCCCTCACGCTCATATTCCTTTGGTAGAGATTCAAGAACTGATTTGCACGGGCCTCTCAGATCTCTAATGGCAAGTAATGGTCAAGAAATGCCTCCTTGAACTCTTTCCAAGTAGTTTGGGGAGCATCTATATCTTTGGATTGCTTCCACACTTCATACCACAACATAGCCACACCCTTCAATCTATATGCTGCTAGCTCAACAACTTCTGTTCTTCTCACATGCATAACATCTAATATGCATTGGATCTATTCAACAAAGTCTTGGGGATCTTCATTATGATCTAAACCGGTGAAGGATGGAGGGTCCAAATTAAGGAAGTCATGTGTCCTCGTGCCAGTTGTCCTACTCGCACCGCATGCACCTATAGCTGGACCTTCCTGTCTTTGACCTTGGCTAGCAACTATATGAGTCAAAAGTTGGACTGCATTTCTCAGATCCTACACGGTAGCATCGACAGGTGGTTCTGGGGAATTTTAGTACTTCCTGGTTCATCAGGAGCTAGAGGAGTTGGAGATGTCTGTGACAGAGACCCATCTTGAGCCTCATTTTGTTGTCTCACCCGACTGGGTATACCAACCACCACCTCTACTTCCTTCTCTTTACCTTTGTTTTTCCTGTTTCTGGCATACTTGCTGTACAAAAGAATTTATGGGTTAGACACAATCCACCTATTACACTTAGCTCTACGGCACGATCTAAAGAATGAAAAGAAAGTGACAACTCCTAAATGCCATGTAGTCTCCATAGATGTGGTGCACAACATATCGATCACCACTTATAAATGTGGTGCACAACATATCGATCAACAAGATTCTACATAGACACGACTTTGTAGACTTCCTAGGATGACAACCTCGCCCTGATACCACTTTAGTCATGCCTAAAGTCCCATTAAGATGGACTAGCACCCGTTGCCGATAAGGCTTGGGAGAACCAACCTATATCCATGCACTTTCTTTACATATTATAAGGGATTTCTACATTCAACATGCATTTAAGAAAGTAAATAGTAATAACAAGCCAAAAGGAAAAACATATGGCTAGGCCGTTGGGGCCACATTGTCTAAAGTATGAGGCATGATCACACTTTAATTTGCATAGTCTACAAAGCCTCTAGATAAGGAAAAGTATCTGATAAGGGTCGGGACTAACTATACAATACAAAAATATAAGCTCTAGACACACAAAGCTCCGAAGCATCCTGGAGCTTGGTAATAGCAGCTGGATATCCTGTACTCCTACTGGTAAGAGCTACTAGCACCTTTACCTAAAGCATGAAATGCAGGTGCCCCCCTTAAGGGACGTCAGTATGAGATAATCTACTGAATATGCAAGGCAGGAAATATTGTATATGAAGTAGCAAATCAAATGAAACTATACACTGGTGTAAGGCTAAGAGACCACCTTTAGTTATACTGTGGAATCATGTACTTTGTGTTCTTTTTATTACTTTATATTTACTATATAACCTGTGCACATCATGTAGTACAAATGACCAGTTGATCAGTGGTGATGATAACGGGAAAATTTATCCCTCTGATCTTAGTTGTCGCCCCCTGATCAAACTAGAGCGTAAGGGCGTTTTTGGTTTGCATGAGTCCCAACCTCTATATTGGGATTGGCCCTATCTAGGCTTTTTCTTTCACCCCTTGGGCTACCCTCCGTGATAGGATCGACCCTGCCTAGGTGATTCTTCCACCCCTCGAGTTACCACCCATCAAAAGGCAATATACTTTATCTTTCAATTACTTTTGAGATGATTCTTTTGGTGGTCATAATATTGGAGTTATTGGACCGTAGATGTAGCATGTGACATGCAAATAATCATACAAGACAGTATGACATTGAAAAAAGTACATAACATAATTAACGAAATGAGTATGAGATGAAACAACTCATGAACTTTATTTAGCGACAAGAACCAATATAACTTGGTATCCACGTATGTATGAAGATTTGAAGGTGATTATGTATGGGAGCATATGAACATGTGAAAGAGTGGAGATACGGTTAATAGTTATGTCGGAGTTGGTAAGTGCCTTTATGTGCCAAGGAAGAATATAGATTTCATGCCAAGTAGTATGAAATTGAGTAGCCTTACATACCTCGTTGTATGACCTTGTTATTACCTAGGAGTGACAGATTTTCCCCCAAATGTTTATCTACAATATATTAGGCAATAAGACTAGTATTAGAAGCAAAGAAACACTTCTTGGCAGACCAATATCATGAAAACTAACACCCGCGCAACAAACTTATAATTAGTGACCCAAAGGCATTCCTTCAACCTTTTCACTTATAACCGTATTTTCTAACAACCATTCAAATATACATGTCATATACATCTTGTTTTATTCCCTTAATAGTCTTACAACAGCTCACAAGGCACAACACGTAACAATTATGCACGACATACAAGTGGGTAGCATAAGATTATGTCCCTTTGCTACATTACTACTTCAACAATTCCAAACCTTTACCAACTTCAACCAAACTATTCCCCCAATATTTATACACAAAACAGTCCTAAAATAGTTCAAAAATAGTCCCCAAAATAGGTGGAGGACGTGAGACTACAGTCCTCAATCAATCAGCCCACAATTTCTACAAACAAAACACTTAGGATAACACGTTAAACCTCGATTGTTTACATATAACCAAATAGTGAAGCGAACTTTATACATCATTACAAAACTGAAACAACTTAAGAAAAGCAACCTTCTTTCATAATCAAGCCTACCAAGAAGAGAAAATTTCCCAAATAAACAAGAAAAGTATACAACAACCCTTGGAACACGTGCTGTACAAAAGTTTCAGCATATACCTAACCAACATAGTCTCTTGTTTTTCATAAGAAAATCATACTAACCACATAAGTAAACATACTTAACATTACATTTAAGGTGTAGGGCTTCTCTAAGAACCCTAAAAGTTTCCTTGTGGCTGCTTTACAAGGTTAAGAAGTGTAGAGAGAAAGCCTTAAGAAAATCTAATTTTTTTACAAGTTGAAGTGGCTTAAAGGTGCTCCTTGTAAGCCCTTTTAAAGAGACAATTTTGGCTGACTTTCTCTTGAATATTTAGCCTTATTTTATCAAGTTATTAATGTACCACTTTTTCCCTTTCACTTGGGCCTTAATGGGTTGCAAAATGATGGGCCTTTGTTGCCCATTTTTCCCCTTTCTCTTTAGTTAGTTGGTCCTAAATCATCAAATGAATTGTAATGGGCTTGGGCCCTTTTTCTATTCTTCTTAGGATGAAAATATAGTCCATTTATGATTCTAAAACATGGGCTAAGGTTACACCCTTAACACGTACTTCATTCATAATCGGACTAGGACAGATTTGACGTCAGGCCTCGTCTCCGTCTATCTAGCAAATTTAAGCTAAGCAAGTCGGTGAATCACCTGCTAGCTTCCTAAGTCCTACAATCACCTCACTTCTCTCACTTCATTTAAGGCCGCGATCTCCTTGATTTGACTTAAAACTTGTATTCACTCAACCTTCTTAAGCGTTAGACGTACATATCACCCTCTAATTTGAGATTCAAGCACTTTTAAAAATAGACGCTATTTTGACCAAGCCATATCATGTTTCACGTACGTAGGACCAGTACATGTAAGGTGTGGGGTGTTATAGAGTTTCTGTAACCGACAACCATCACTACGAGCTTTGTGGTGATACAACATCTTGCCCATGTTGCCAGAGCCTTCCCATACTTTGCTGGGGTAGGGGACGAATAACTAAGGGAGTGGATCCATCCCTAAATTGGGCCATCTGAGTGGCTAATGTAGTACCTTCCTCCCCTATGCTTGCTACATAGTTTATGGGTTTGAGTAATTTATTCTACTCTCTCCCATATCGGTGTTCAATACTACTCCCAAAATACTTTATGTAGCTCATTCTTAAACGACCATAAATTCTTGAAATATGGATTTCTTGGGGACTTATCCCAGCACTACATAGCTTTCTAATATAACTTCTTTAACCTAACTGAAAACTAGAATCACCTCAATGACTCAAACATACTAAATTCTTGGCTAATATGTGAAAATAAATCTCTAAAATGCACTTCTTGAGCTTAGCTTTAAAGGTACTCAACTAATCTTTTCTTTTCTTGAAGTATTATCAAGATTTTCAAGAAAATTCAACAATCATATATATTATTAATAAATGAATATAACTTGATAACAATGCCTTAATTACATAACATAGAAATAAAGAATTTTAGTGTTCATCAAGACTCTATGTATACCATAGAAATTAACATGCTTTTACAAAAGTTACGAGAACTTAATCTCACTAGTTCTTGAAAGTTTATAAGTGAGCTAATTATATTTCTGAAAATATACTCAAAATCATAGGTTTAAGGTGGTCTTAGATACCTTTGGAGGAATTTCTTGGAGATTTTGAGAAATCCCTAAGCCCTACTATTGTTTCTTGAATTCTTGAGAGTAAGTTCTTGAAAGGGTTTGCTTGTTTTTAGAGAATGAGTGAAGAAAATCACGTTTTACGGACTAAATATGACTTAAAATGGACTACTTCAGGATGTGGGGTGTGGGAAAAGTCAGAATAGCCCCTCCCCATTAAAAGAACAAAACTGCCCTGGAAATACACTAGTGCGTGACGTGCACTAGTGTTGTTTCTCACTTTTCGTAAATTCTCAGTTTTCATCGAAATTCAAAGAACAACAAAGTGTGGTTTCACGTCCACTCCGCGTCGCAGAAGGGGCATGGAAACCTGACTGTTTGAGCTTTCTTGAAGAAAACTAATTCACATTTTTTTGAAATTTTATCGAGTCGAGACAATTTTCGTACTCGATTTTTCGCACTGATCACAAATCCGGTCTCTGATTCGCAAATGGAGTAAGGTAAGACACGTTATGCGCAAGGTCAATTCTAGGGGGATTTTCGTTATTTCACTAGGTGTTAAAATATCTTCTCCTTGGGATCATTCGTCCTCGAATGATAACGAAATAAGCAAAGCTTTCTCAAGCCACAAGATTCTATAACACAATAAAATATAAATCTTCAAGTTGAACTATGAAATTTTACCTTCAAGATCCTCACTTAGGCTAACGAACAAGTGTGGATACTTGGTGTTTATGTCGTCTTCTGCTTCCCATTTGACTTTTTCCACGAATTGATTTCTCCGCAATACTTTCACCAAAGCTATCTCTTTGGTCCTCAATTTACGAACTTGCCGGTCTTATATTTGCACCAAAATCTCTTCATAAGACAAGTTGTCCTTAATCCCAACACTTTCAACAAGGACAACTAGAGAGGGATCTCCCAAGCACTTCTTAAGCATGGAAATATGAAACACCGGATGTATAACACTTAAATCTACTGGTAACTCTAACTCGTAAGCAATTCCACCCACTCTTCTAAGAATCTGATAAATATATCAATGGCTGAGCTTCCCCTTCTTCCCGAATCTCATAAAACCCTTTATTGGAGATACCTTCAAGTACACCCAATCGCCTATCTCAAACTCCAAATCTCTTCTTCTAACATCTTTGTAAGACTTTTGTCTGCTCTGAGATGTCTTGAGCCGCTTCTAGATAACCTTCACTTTTTCGATAGCCTGATGGACTAGATCAGGTCCTATCAGTCCTGCCTCACCAACTTTAAATGTGTTAACCTACACCTTCTTCCGTAAAAAGCCTCATATGGTGCCATTTGTATGCTGGCCTGAAAACTATTATTATAAGAGAACTCAATTAAAGGTAAATCATCATCCCAATTACCTTTAAAGACTATCACGCAAGCTCTCAACATATCTTCCAGGGTCTGTATAGCTCGCTTTGCTTGTCCATCTATCTGTGGATGGAAAGTTGTGCTAAGATTCACCTTTGTAAGAAGACCCTTCTGAAAAGACTTCCAAAATTGTGCTGTAAAATGAGCTCTTCTATCTGAAACAATGGATATAGGGACCCTGTTCAGCCTAACAATCTCCTTAAGGTAAAGCTTGGCATAATCCTCAGTTGTATCAGTCATCTTGACAGGTAGGAAATAAGCTAACTTGGTCATTACGTCTACAATGAACCATATGGAGTCATGCTATCTATGGGATCGAGGTAAGCCTGTTACGAAGTCCATATTAATCATCTCCCATTTCCATTCTGGAATGTCTATGTTTTGGGATACAGCACAAGGCCTTTGTTGCTCAACCTTAACTTGCTGGCAGTTTGGGCATCTAGACATGAACTCTGCAATGTCCTTCTTCATACCACCCTACCAATAGACTTCTCACAAATCTCTGTACATATTTGGTGCACCAGGGTGGATAGAGTATCTGGTATTATGAGCCTCAGACCGTCAACATTTTACACACAAAACCTTCCTTGGTATCTTGGGACACCATCTCCCTTTTTTGAGAACACAAATACTTTCTTCTTCTGAACATCTTCCTTCAATTGGAGGAGGATGGGATCCCTATCTTGCTTTTCTGTCACTTCCACCACTAAAGATGACTTTGGCGCATTTCTGATGATGGCCCCACCTTAGTCAAAATCCTCAATTTGCACCCTCAAATGGGCTAGTCTATGAACCTCCTTAGCTAGCTCTTTCTTTTCCTTCTCAACATGCGCTGTGCTTCCCTTGGTCACCCAGCTAAGAGCATCAACAACTACATTAGCTTTACCTAGATGATAGATGATACTCATATCATAGTCTTTCAATAGCTCCAACCATCTCCTTATCTCAAATTCAGCTCCTTCTGACCAAACACATACTGCAAACTCTTGTGGTTAGTGAATACATCCGTATCCCACCATAAAGATATAGTGTCTCCAGATCTTCAGAGCAAACACCACCGCAACAAGCTCAGATCATGAGTTGGGTAATTCTTATTATGAATCTTAAGCTGTCTGGAGGCATATGCTATCACCTTGCCTCTATGCATTAATATACAATCCAAGCCAACCATGGAAGCATCACAATAAACCATAAAATCGTCAACTCCATCTAGTAAGGATAAGACTGGGGCTGTAGTCAGCCTAGTCTTCAACTCTTGGAAGCTCTTCTTAAAAGCTTTTGACCACTCACACTTATTCTTCTTCTGAGTCAACTTAGTCAAGGGAGATGAGATAGAAGAAAACCCCTCTACAAACCATCTGTAGTACCCCACCAAGCCCAAGAAACTCCTTATCTCTGTAGGAGTTATAGGCCTTGGCCAAGTCTTTACTGTCTCAATCTTTTGGGAATCAACCTGGATACCCTCACCAAACACAATGTGCCCCAGAAATACCACAGGCTCCAACCAAAACTCGCATTTAGAAAATTTAGCATATAGCTGCTGATCCTTAAGGGTCTGATGGATGACTCTAAGATTGTCTGCATGCTCCTTCTTGTTATAGGAGTAGATCAAGATGTCATGTATGAATAAAATAAAGAGCATATCTAGGTACGGCCTCAACACCCTATTTATAAGATCTATGAAAGCTGTTGGTGCATTTGTTAGCCCGAAGGACACGACCAAAAACTCATAATGGCCATATCGGGTTCTGAAAGCTATCTTAGGAATGTCTTTCTCTATAACTTTAAGATGATGACATCCAGATCTAAGATCTATCTTGGAAAAATAGGTAGAACCCTGAAGTTGATCGAATAAGTCATCAATTTTAGGAAGAGAATACATGTTCATAATGGTGACCTTGTTCAACTGACGGTAATCTATGCACATGCGAAGAGAACCGTCCTTTTTACACACAAAAAGAACTGGAGCACCCCAAGATGAGACACTTTGTCTAATGAAACCCTTATCTAAAAGATCTTTCAGCTGCAACTTTAACCTCTTTAGCTCTGAAGGAGCCATACAGTATGGTGGAATAGATATGGGTTGAGGATCTATCCCAAAGCCTATCTCCCTATCAGGAGGGACTTCAGAAAAGTCCCCAGGAAAGACTTCTAGAACTCATTCACAATGGGAATAGACTGAAGAGATGGTGCCTCAGCATGAGAATCCTAAACTCTAACTAGGTGATATATACACCCCTTAGAGGTTAACTTTCTGGCTTTGAGATAGGAGACAAACTGACTGTTAGGAAAATCTGAGCTACCCTTCCACTTTAAGACTGGTTCGTTAGGAAACTAAAACTTGACTACTCTGGTTCTGCAATCTATGGAGGCATACCCAGTATGTCACTCCCCAAACCGAGGGCCTAAATGTGACCGGCGAAAGGGAGATACGAATGAACCCCAAAAAAGCCTCATAGCATATCATTACACATCCTTGGTCGCAGAAGCAATTAAAATGACAATAAGAGATGAGCACAAACAATGGGAATTAGGTCTAAGGTAAATAGTTAAATACTTGACTAACATAAATGAGTCAAAGCTCAAGCGTAATACATAACTTATCCAACAACACCTCTAGACATAGAACTTAGCAGGGGACAAGACAAACAACCGGGCTCACCTTTATAGTTATAAGTATTAAAAAATATACAAAATGTAGTCTGAACATAAGCATGAAAGAAGGACATATGAGGACTCACCAAAAGCTAACTTGAACAATCCATCTAGCCACGAGGAGAATCAGTAGGGGCTCTGATTCCTACATGCTACCATCATATAGGCATAGAGTATGCATTAGTACGTTTGAATATACTAAGTATGCGGAGTGCAATGCATGTAACTTCCCAAAACCTCCATATCAACGTTAAATGACAAGATATATAATATAGAAAGAGTTGAATATTGAAGAATGTAATATAAGAGATGCTATGAAGTCATGATGCATGAAATGCAAATGATGCGCTTATATATATTGGGGATGTGACCTCAACCGACATAAGTAAGACCAAGCGGCTATTACTTGGCATCCCGATGAAATCCCCTCATCGATAAAGAGGTTATCTACTTGCTAAGGGTAGACTATACTTGACCTTACAGGACAACTCCCTCTTCGTATGAAGTAACCTTCCTTATGGGACAATGCCCTCTTTAGGTAGGAGTTTCATAAATCACAATTCAAATCATTCCTTCTCCTTACGGGACAACTCTCTTTTCGGATTGGAAGCCTATGCTAGGCACATAATTCAAGGAAAGGGATAGGGCCCTTGGGGATAGCCCTAATGCTCCAAATCCATGGGCTAAGTCATCATCACACAAGAATAGATATACATATACATATATACACATACTTTCAAACGACGTAAATCATTTCCAAAACTATCTCAATGCATTCTTAGGCTTAAAGGCCAAAACATAATTTTGTAGTCTTTATGCTCAAGCATAGGAATAGCCCATTCATATACAAAATGGTGCAAGCACCCAAAATGCTCAAAGACCCGAAATCAAAGACATATATATGATCACAATATTGCCATAACTAACATTTATCAAAACTCATATCGTAGAACATAATTGGGATTAACCCATAACATAATTTCTCAAAATAATCCATGTACATAAATGCATATGCTATGGACAATAACATAATGACATGGGTAATTAGGATTCATTCTAAAATCAACAATATCAGATGAAATTCAATAGAAAACATAATTAAATTCATATTTAAATTCATATTGTAATCACCCATTTAGAAGTCTTAAAGGGGATATTCATATTTGAAATTCCATAAAGTCCAAAGAAAATCCTCATGTAATAATTTAAATCACATTAAAATCATCAAATAGACACTACCCAAGCATAATTAGAATTTTAGGATTCATAATCTTCAAAACAACGATTTAAAGTAACTAGAAATCAATGAGATTACTTAAAAATAATTTTGGGTCTCCTTGATTGAAAGGAAGTCAAGGATCAGCCCACATACCTTAGACTTTAAGTTCCTTGAAATTAAGTTAAGAATGGAAGCTTAGAAGTGGGTCTTGGAATCCATACTTGTTCTTGGATTTCCTTGAAATTGAATTGGAGCTTAATGGAGGCTCTTAAGAGGATTTGGGAGTGTGATTGAGATGAGAGTAGTGTGTTTTATCCTTTGGAACATTGTTTAGGTATTTTAGAAAGGTTAAGATAACTTAGGAAGTCAAAAAGGGTCATTAGAGTAATTAGCATTTATGAAAATGCCATTAGTGAACGGATGGAAAATTTGGTAAAGTGGTGCCCCATGGAAGGTCCCACGAGTCGTGTGTCTCTCCACGGGTCGTGTGGAGTTCCCGTGACAAGGTACTTGATCTAAAACATAAGTTGGAAATCAATTGGAAAAAGACGTCTCGTCGCGACCACGGAGGCCTCCACGGTTCGTGTGCAGCCTCACAGCCTGTGTGGAGGATCGTGGCACCGTACTTGGTGCTGGAAAATATTGACCATGCTCCATGCCAAGGAGCACAGGTCATGAACCATGCCACAGGTCATGGTGAGGGGTGTTGCATAACACTTAGCAAGAAAACTCCCAGACGCCCACTATTCCTCTCTTGTACTCACCCCACGACCAGCGGCAAGCCACACGGCCCATGCCACTTGTTGTATCCCATTCCTTAGGCCAAAAATGGCCTTTTGCAACTCAAGACACCTTACACGATTCCTTACAAGACACCACTGCCTGTGTAGGTGCCCGTGGGGCTTCACTGCACGGGAGGGTCTTACGAAAATGGTCATAACCCAATCTGAACTCGAAATGAGGTGAAACCAAGTGCGTTGGAAAGCTAACTCAAAGGGTTTTCATTTGACATGTAGTGGGCCACCCAGTTACGATTGTGCTAAAAGTTATGCTTGTTTAAAGCTGATCCATCTACTGGTGCTTGTGTCAAACTTTGCCAACGAAAATCCTTTTGAACTTGACTTGTCGTAGGGGCCCATGACAGCCTTAAACAACACATATGAGCTTCGAAATTCTGGATCCTTACATCATCTCCACCTTGGGAATATTCATCCTCAAATGTGGAAGAACAAAGCTTGAAAGACTTGACTTAGAACATGAAACCTCAAACCATATGATCAATGCATAGTTTACTAGTTGAAGATCATAAAGTAGTTAAACTCATGCCAAAAATGTATTTAATTCATTTCAAACATAATGTAAATCATTTCAATGCACATGCAAGCATGTCATGCCATGAGACTCAAGAATTGAAAGGGTCAGGACCACTTGGGAAAAGAAAGAACCTAGTGCCTTACACTTAGGTAGATTGGAAAAGATAGGGATGTCGCCTTATCAAGATTGCTTCTGCATCTCCGATGATACTTTCAACTTGTCGTTTTCCCCAATGGGTGTTGACGAATGCTACACCCTTATCAATTATCTTTTCCACCCTTTCCATCCCATACCTCCATCGGGACCTTCTTCTAAGTCAACTTATCCTCCACAACACCCATGACCTCAAAGAGTTCTGTAGCACTAGAGTCACCAACACACCCTCTCAACCTAGAAGCACGAAGAACCGGACAAATCACTCCCCTATTCATAGGAAGTTCCCACACTTATGCAATCTTACCAACCTCCGTCTACTTTCTATAAGGACTCACAACCCTAAGCTCGATTTTCAACCTTAAACACGCTTAGTCCACTTGGTACCCTAAACCACCATCTCCCACTTGGGAGACAACCTCTACTCTACCATCCTTTCACCCAAAACTTCCAACTCTAATAAGGCGGTATCAAGGCCTTGCTTAAACTAGGCCTCCTCAACCAAAGAAGAGTTGGAACCACCAAGAACACTATACTACCATTCTCAACTTTCCTCAACCTAACTTCCAATCTAACCAACCGATGGATCCTACTAGTCACCTCTTTATCACCATTATCCACATATGCTAGGCTACCCCAAGGCGCCCCACTTAGAGCATCAACCGTAACATTAGCCTCAACGGGGAAAATGTTGCACACTCATGTCACAATCCTTGAGGAGTTCTAATTAACCACCTTCTTGTTATCCTCAACTCACACCTATCATATTCAGCAAACAACCTCTCATCTCCCAAGACTTGCAACACTACCCCCAAGTGATTCACAAGCTTTAAATAATTCAATACTCTATTGCTAGAGGCCACCACAAACATGCCAAGGTAGGGTTTTAAGACCATATTCATGAAACCCATAAACACAACAGGTGCATAAGCCCACCAAACAACACTACCAATGTTCAAAATGCTCATTCCTAGTCTGAAGGACACTTAGGGATATCACCCACCCTTATCCACACTTGGGAACAAAACCCGAACCTTAAATCAACCTTAGAGAAATGACTCACCCATTGTAGTTGACCAAATTGATCAACCATTCCTACCTATCATAATAAAACCTTACGGGTCCTACACTCATCCAAAGCATGCTATGCAAGTAGCAAAATCACCCCAAGACCCCTAACACCTCAAACTAAGTCCAACCAAGATCACAAGACAAGACCTAATGCAATACAAAACCAGATCAACACGTATGAACCTCCTAACAACCATATACTCAACAAAAAGGATAGACACCAAAGGTCCACACAAACACAACAACTTGGACACACAAGAAGCCCCACTAGCAACCAAAAGAATAGAGAAGAAGTAAAGGCACACCGGGCCTAATAATGCATGCACATCAAATCCAAGGAAATTTCAACTTACCGGTAATAGCATCCAGCACCTCATCCCCTCCTTGAGCCACTTGATCAACATGACCACCTCGATCCAAAGGTTGACCACCCTTACATTTCCTTAGAACATATGGACAATCAACTAGCTTGTGACCCACTTTACTACATCCATAACAAGCATTAGTCCTCCTCAAGCATGGACCACTATGGTTCTTTCGACACCCTCGATACTTGGGATTAGTCATCCCACCATCACCTCCTTCTGGTTGAGCAACAGAACAACCACTAACTTTGAGCCAAAATCCTCCACAACCCAAGCACGCATTAGACTTCTCCAAACATAGGTCGCCATGTCCCTTCCCACACTTTTGGCATCTTGGCCCTTCCACCCCCTCATAAACTCTTTTACCCTTTTTATGCCTATGAGGACAATCTATTATTTTGTGACCCTCTCCTCCACAACCATAACAAGTATTGGTTTTCATCAAGCATGGGCCATCATGACATCTACCATATTTTGGGTACCTAGCATAAGGCACCACACTACCCCTATCTCTCCCCTTGGAACCTTGGAAATTAACCTCAACACGGGCCCTTTTGTCTTCATTACCTCTCCCCCCACCAGTAGAAGTCTCGAGAGTGCCCACTTGTAAATTGAGTTGAGTTGCCAATGTTGTCACCCCTTCGACTATTACCTATAGAGCATTACGAATCTCCGCATTCAACATATTACCATCTTGAGTAGCTTGAGACATATCCTGAAATGTAACGGTTAGGGATTAGCAATAAGCCCTAGGGGACCTAACCATATCGCACGACGTAGATCATAAAGAGGTGAAATATTTCCTAGAACGCCTCAGAGCCTCCTATTCATAGTTGTGGTGCACAACACAACCATGAATAATTCTCGAATCAATGTAGTCTGTTGGACTCTGAGGATCTAACAACCTAGTGCTCTGATACCATCTTGTCACACCCCGAACGTAGGGTCTAGACGTGATCGGTGAATGGGGGCCACGAAGGAACCCCAATCAAGCCTCATAACATATCATTACACATCTTTGGTCGCAGAAACAATTAAAATGACAATAAAAGATAAGCATAAACAAGGGGAATCGGGTCTAAGGTAAAGAGTTAAACACTTGAATAACATAAATGAGTCAAAGCTCAAGCGTAATACATAACTTGTCCAACAACTCCTCTAGACATAGAACTTAGTGGGGGCCAAGACAAACAACTGGGCTCACCCTTATAATCATAAGTATTCCAAAATATACAAGATGTAGTCTAAACATAAGCATGAAATAAGATAGATATTGTCCCCGGACATGAGGACTCACCAAAAGCTAACTTGAACAATCCGTCTATCCACGAGGAGAATCAATAGGGGTTCCGATTCCTACATGGTAACATCATGTAGGCATAGAGTATGCATTAGTATGTTTGAATGTACTAAGTATATGGGGTGCAATGCGTGTAACTTACCAAAACCTGCATATCAACGTTAAATGACAAGGCACATAATATAGAAAGAGTTGAATATCGAAGAATGTAATATACGAGATGCTATGAAGTCGTGATGCATGAAATGCAAATGATGCGCTTATATATATTGGGGATGTGACCTCAACCGACATAAGTAAGACCAAGCGGCTATTGCATGGCATCCCAATGAAATCCCCTCATCCGTAAAGAGGTGATCTACTTGCCAAGGGTAGACCATACTTCACCTTACGAGAAAACTCTCTCTTCGTATGAAGTAACCTTCCTTATAGGGCAACGCCCTCTTTGGATAGGAGTTTCACAAATCACAATTCAAATCATTCCTTCTCCTCACGGGAAAACTCCATCTTCGGATCGGAAACCTATGTTAGGTACATAATTCAAGGAAAGGGAGAGGGCCCTTCGGGATAGCCCTAATACCCCCAATCCATCAGTGCTAAGTCGTCATCCCACAAAAATAGATATACGTATACATATATATACATACTTTCAAATGATGTAAATCATTTTCGAAACCATCACAATGCATTCTTAGGCTTAAAGGCCAAAACATAATTTCATAGTCTTTATGCTCGTGCATAGGAATAGCCCATTCATATATAAAATGGTACAAACATCCAAAATTCTCAAAGAGCCAAAATCAAAGACATATATATGATCACAATATTATCATAACCAAGATTTATCAAAACTCATATCATAGAACATAATTGGGATTAACTCATAAAATAATTTCTCAAAATAATCCATGTGCATGAATGCATATGCTATGGACAATGGGAGAATGGCATGGGTAATTAGGATTCATTCTATAATCAACAATATCATATGAAATTCAATCGAAAATATAATTAAGTCCATATTTAAATTCATATTATAATCAGCCATGCATTTAGAAGTCTTAAAGGGGATATTCATACTTGAAATTCCATAATCCCAAAAGAAAATCCTCATGTAATAGTTTGAATCACATTTAGATCATCAAATAGACGCTACCCATGTATAATTAGAATTTTAGGATTCATAATCTTCAAAACCCCGATTTTAAGTAACTAGAAATCCATGATATTGCTTAAAAATAATTTTGGGTCTCCTTGATTTAAAGGAAGTCAAGGATCAATGCACATACCTTAGACCTTAAGTTCCTTGAAATTGAGTTGAGAAAGAATGGAAGCTTGGAAGTGGGTCTTGGAATCCAAACTTGTTCTTGGGTTTCCTTGAAATTGAATTAGAGCTTAATAGAGGCTCTTCAGAGGATTTGGGAGTGTGATTGAGATGAGAGTAGTGAGTTTTATCCTTTGAAACATTGTTTAGGTCTTGTAGGAAGGTTAAGATTGCTTAGGAAGTCAAAAAGGGTCATTAGAATAATTAGCATTTACGAAAATGCCATTAGTGAACAGATGGAAAATTTGGCAAAGTGGTGCCCCATGGAATGTCCCACGGGTTGCGCAGCACTCCAAAGGTCGTGTGGAGTGCCCATGACAAGGTACTTGATCTAAAAATTTAAGTTGGAAATCGATTGGAAAAAGACGTCTCGTCGCGACCACGGAGGCCTCCACAATTCGTGTGGAGCCTCACGACCCATGTGGAGGCTCGTGGCACCATAATTGGTGCTGGAAAATGTTTCCTAGGCTCCATGTCAAGGACTATGAGTCATGCACCACGCCACAGGTTGTGGTGAGGGGCGTGGCACAATACTTAACAAGAAAACTCCCCCAAACGCCCACTATTCCTCTCTTGTACTCACCCCACGATCAGCCACATGGCCTGTGCCACTAGTTGTGCCCCATGCCGTAGGCCAAAAATGGCCTTTTCCAACTCAAGAAACCTCACACGGTCTGTACAAGGCACCACTGCCCATCTAGGTGCCCGTGGGACTTCACTGCACAAGAGGGTCTTACGAAGACTATCATAGCTCCTTCATCCGAACTCAAAATGAGGTCAAACCAAGTGCGTTGGAAAGCTAAATCAAAGGGTTTTCATATGACATGTCTTGAGCCACCTAGTTCCAATTGTCATAAAAGTTATACTTATTTAAACTTGACCCTTCTACCTGTACTTGTGTCGAACTTAGCCAACGAAAATCCTTTTGAACTTGGCTTGTCATAGGGGCCCATGATAGACTTAAGCAACATATATAAGCCTGGAAGTTCTAGCTCCTTATAATAAAGCTAATCCATGCCTAGGATGATATCAAACTTTACAATATCTAACTCCACCAAATCAGCTACAATAGTCTTATGTTAAACAGAGGCTGGACAACCACTATAGATTCACTGGACCAAAATAGACTCTCCAGTGGAGCAGAAACACTGAAAGGCTCAAGAAGACACTCTGGGTTGACCCCAAACTTCACAGCTACATATGGGGTCACAAATGACAATGTGGTTCCTGGGTTTAACAATGCATAGGCATCATAAATACAGATTTTTAGCATATCCGTAACCACATCTGGTGAGTTCTCCTGCTCCTGTCTGGTGCCCATGGCATATAAGCGGGTTGTACCCCCATTTGTTCCTGCCGTAGTACCCCTGTTAGGTGGCTTACCCTATGGTGTTGAATAAACTATCTGTGATCTGGCATCTCTCATATTTTGCTTCCTCATAGGACAATCCTTTAAGAAATTTTCCACCTGACCACACTTGAAACAATCATTGGTGCCCATAAGGCACTCTCCGAGATAAGATCTAACACATTTACCACAAGTAGGTTAGTGGTTTGATCCTTCAGCTATGCTACCTTGTGACTGGTTGGTCGGAAACCTACGGCGCTATGATTCCTGCTCATTCCTAATCCTAAGTGCAGGTGTACCAGTGGATGAAGGTGCTGGTCCATTTGTATTAGGTTGGAAAGATGAGTGACCTCCACCTCCAGTCCCTCTCTTGCCTGATGTCTTAGCCTTCTTACTCCTAAACTCTTCCCTGTCCTGTATCTTCTCCTCCTCTACCTGCTGCACATACATCATCAAATGGGCTATATATATATCCCCGATCAACATCACTTTCCTGCCCTCTCTCTTAGTCATTTGGGAGAGCCTGGACACGAAGAGATCCATCCTCATACGCATGTCTGCCACCATAGCTGGAGCATAACGGGACAACTGAGTAAACTTAAGGTTGTACTCTTGTACACTCATATTCTCCTGCTTCAAGTTTAGAAATTCCCTTACCTTATTCTGCCTCATCTCTCTGGAAAAGTATTGTCCCAAAAAGGCCTCCTCATACATTGTCCAAGTAATTGCTGGTGCCTCATCTACCTTACTCCCTTTACATTGGTCAAACCAGAGTCTAGCTACTCCTTAAGCTGATAGGCAGCCAACTTAACCCGCTCAGCATCAGCTATACACATCACTTGAAATACTTTCTAAAGCTCCTCAATAAAATTCTCAAGATCCTCCTTCACACAGACCCCGTGAACTCTAGTTGGTTCATTTTCAGAAACTCTCTAACTCTGGCGGTATTTGCCCCATCATTCTTACTTTCTCCCTATCGACCTCCCTGAGTGGTGACTACCTGAACCAAGGTCTGAATGGCCTGGAAAAGCTTAACGTTACATATGTCAGCTTGCTATGGCTGCTCTACAGGAATAACTGGGCCTCTAGGCTCTTCAGGGATTCGATCGGGCTGGTTTGCATTTCTTCTGGATGGGTGTCCTCTGCCACTTACTAGTCCGTTTGCTCTGCGAGGAGCCATGATCTGAAAAACATGGCATGAACGCACGAGTTAGACGGGACTTCATAGAGCTATACCTTGAAGCATGAGACAAAGAGTAATAAGAAATGATGACACTTCTTAATGTCCCATAGCCTCCCTATTATAGATGTGGCGCCCTTCACACCCATAATATAGACTCTACTAGACACGGTTCTATAGACTCCCAAGGACTCTTGAACTTTGTACTCTGATACAAAGTTTATCACGCCCTGAGCCTACACCTTGGACGTGGCTGGCACTCGGAAACCATTTCTGGTCCCTAAGCGAACCACTTGGCTCGGATACTTACTCAGCAGAAGACTCATAATAGTGGAAAAATCCATAAAAGCAATAATATGACCTAAAATTTCTGCATAAGCTGAATACGAAATCTTTTAAGCAATGCCTGAATGAACTAGAAACTGAAATACTAATACATGGTCTAAGGAACCTCTACCAAACTTTCTGAAAGAGCTACTGAGGCAGGCCCCAAGTAACCAGAACTAAAGGCAAATACAAAAATGAAATAACATGAACATAGGATCCTCGAAATGAGAAGAGGCCTCACCAATAATTGATGGCTGTCAGGTTCTCAACAAAGTAGCTGCTGAGAAACTCTGTCACCTGCGTCTGCATCATAAAATGATGCAGGTCATTAGGACGTTAGTACGTGGAATGTACGGTACGTAAGATGGCCAAAATATTTAATAGGGATACCATAATACATCTCAAAAGACATAGTCTTAATATATAAGGGAAGTAACAATAATCATAAGACTTGTATGCTGAAAATAACATGCTGAAAACTGATAAGTAAAAATTAGTTTCTTAGCTTGGGGAGCTTTTCTAACTGACAACCACCACTATGAGATTTGCGGTGATATAACATCTTGCCCACATTGCCAGAGCTGTCTCGTACTTTGCCGGGGTAGGGGACGAATAACTAGAGGAGTGGATCCATCACAAAATTAGGTTATCTCAGTGGCTAATGAGGAAGGTACTGTAGTACCATCCTACCCTATGCTGGCTACATAGTTTATAGGTTTGATTAATTTATTCTACTCTCACCCATATCAGTGCTCAATACTACTCCCAAAATACTTTATGTAGCTCATATTTAAATGATCATAAATTATTGAAATCTGGCAATCAATGACTCAAACATGCTAAATTCTTTGCTAATATGTGAAAATAAATCTCTAAAATGCACTTCTAAATGAACTTAGGTTTAAAGGTACTCAACTAATCTTTTCTTTTCTTCAAGTACTTTCAAGATTTTCAAGAAAATTCAACAATCATATATCTTATTCATAATTGAATATAACTTGATAACAATGCCTTGATTACATAACATAGAAATCAAGAATTTTAGTATCCATCAAGACTCTATGTATACCATGGAAATTAACATGCTTTTACAAAAGTTACTAGAACTTAATCTCACTAGTTCTTGAAAGTTCATGAGCGAACTAACTTATATTTGTAAAAATATACTCAAAATCATAGGTTTAAGGTGGCCTTACATACCTTGGGAGGAATTTCTTGGAGAGCTGGAGGAATCCCTAAGCCCGACTATCGTTTCTTGAATTCTTGAGCGTAAGTTCTTGAAAGGATTTGCTTGTTTTTAGAGAATGAGTGAAGAAAACCACGTTTTAGGGACTAAATACGACTTAAAATGGACTAGTTTAGGATATGGGGTGTGAGAAAAGTCGAAATTGCCCCTCCCCATTAAAAGAACAAAACTGTTCCGGAAATACACTAGTGCGCGACGCGCACTAGTGTTATTTGTCACTTTTTCGTAAATTCTCACTTTTCATCGAAATTCAGAAAAACAACAAAGTGTGGTTCCGCGTCCACTCCGCGTCATGGAAGGGGCGCGGAAATCCCACTGTTTTGAGCTTTCTTGAAGAAAAATAATTCGTGTTTTTTTGAGTTTTTGTTGAGTCAAGACCATTTTCCGACTTGATTTTTTGTATTGATCGCATATTCGATCTCGGATTTGCAAACAGAGTAAGGGAAGACACGTTATGCGCAAGGTCAATTCTAGGGGTATTTTCATTATTTCACTAGCTGTTACATCAACTTTCATGAGATGACATTAATGCTCGAAATAATTTTTTTCCTAAACAAAACAATATTCACAAAGATTGAAAATATAAAAGATTGATTACTTTTTAAACTATTTTCTAAATAAGAAGAAAAATAGTGTAATATATTTATATTCACTAAACATTAATTTATCTTTTTTCTCATGTGTCAACTTTGATATAAATGTTCACCATTACCTTGTCTTAATTTATTAATTACCTCAATCCTAGACATGTCTTTAAATGGACAGAGAATAATTAAAATAACTATTATATGTTGACTAAATAAATAATGTTTGCTATTTTTTAATTGTTCAAATCTACAATTAATTGGTGAGACAAATTAATGTTATTTCCGCTTTATATCATAATTAATATGATAATATCACTTAAAAATAAGATAATCTGATACTCTTGACTTAAAATTTTATAGTAATATCCATTATGTGTTATAGGTTATTATAATCTAAAATTCATATCATTTGTATTTATAAGTTAATTAAATATAGACAAATGGTAATAATTTTCTTTTACTTATTTAAGGACTGATTAGTTTAAGAGAAAACATATCCATTCATGTTTTTCTTTAAGTCTGCTACAAATTAGGAAATAGAAATCAGTAGATTATAAACTTTGATAGTAAAGTTTTTGCTCATTGCAAAAATGGAATAAACCTAAACAAACAGCAAGATTATGCCTGAGTAGTCTATAAATTCTCTTTGTTTTTACAAATTTTAGTGTATAATTGGTTTTTTTCCAATCATTTTCTACTTTAGAGAATTTTTTTGTTATTCATATTTCAAATATGAATAGTACAAATTTTTCTCAATCATTTTTAGTATCTTTTCGTGTTTTATTTCGATATCCTTTATTCACTGGAGCATTTCATACTCATATGGAATTTACGAATCATGTACCAATTACTTATCCCTTAACGTCTGAGCAAAATATCATTTTACGTTATCGTGTGTATGCGTCAAATGTTTTAAACTCAGAAAATGTATCATCATCTCAACTTGCACCCCCACAGTATTTGAGTTCAGAGGATGTTGTCCTATGTCCTTCTAATACTTTTTTTGCTAGAAAATCTACCATCAGCTCAATCTGCAGCCTCACATCATACGGGTTCACGGAATCTTACCCTACGTCCTTATGGATATCCATTCAGACCTTATGGATATAAATTTTATTTTTTTCTAAAATTTAAACTAGACATGTCCAGTAATTGTTAGTCGTTAAAATGTTAATTAGAAATTTTTAATTAATGATTATGAAACAATTGTTAAAATGTCGATTGAAAATAGTTAATTCGTTGTTGATATGTTAATTAGCAAAAAAAATAAATTCATTTAAAAAATTAAAAAATTAAAATTTAAGTGTGGAAGGCGGGGGGGAGGTCTATGTGGGGCAGGCAAGCATGTTTAAAATCAAAAAAGTCATCATGCGGATACGGCCGGGCGGTTTATAAAATTTGCGAATTAAGCTCAACACGCGCCCCCGCACGTGCCTCGTACCAGCCCCACACGCGCCCCACCTGCACCCTATTGCCATCCCTATTTCTCTTTAAATTATTTTTCTAAATACAAAAAAATAGTGCAATATATTATGTGTATCAAACATTAATTTATCTTCTTTTCTCATGAGTCAACATTCATGAGACACATTAATTCTCTAAATAATTTTATTCCTAAAGAAAATAATATTCACAAAGATTGAAAAATCTAAAAGATTGATTTCTTTTTAAATTATTTTCTAAATAAGAAGAAAAATAATATAATATATTTATGTGCACCAAACATTAACTTTTCTTTTTTCTCATGGGGCAACATTGATATAAATGTTCACCATTACCTTGTCTTAATTTATTAATTACCTCAATATAGACATGTCTTTAAATGGAAAGAGAATAATTAAAATAACTATTATATGTTGACTAAAATAAATAATGTTTTCTATTTTTTAATTGTTCAAATCTATTGGTGAGACAGATGAATATTAAGGAAAGCTAATAATGAAGTTCACAAAATTTTACTTAGTCATTTTCTATTTTATCTGTCGGAACCTTTGGAAGAGTAGATGTGGTGCAAAAATATGAGGGTAAGAAGTCGAGTAGTTCAAGATTGAAGTATCTTGTCTTTAAGGATGTTAGGACCCATACTTTGGAAATTTGAAATGCTTGTGAAATTTGGACAAATATTAGAAATTTCAAATAATTCGAGACCAAATGCGTATTTTGTTCAAATGTGTTCTTTAAGGATTTAAATTTGGTGGTGGGGTCATGTATATGGATTTATTTGTTTGACCCAAGTGTATACGTGGTTGTCTATATATACATATACACATATGGCTTATATCTTATGCAAGGAACCATTCCAACAGTTGAAATATTTTTGGAAAATATTTTCTTCCCAAGCCGAGCTCTCGGGTTTGGTTGCTACTGCAGCAACAATTCAATTTATTTCGGTTTCTCGATCATTTGACACTTCAAGTTCGGTATATGGAGTCCCCCAAGCAGCGTGGAAGTGTTAGATTGCTAAAGAGACGTTCGGTTCTGCGGTTACGAAGTTTGGAGCTTATGA
>JAABOM020101703.1:0-26174 GCA_011800125.2 Solanum clarkiae | reverse complement strand
AAATATTTTGATTATTTATGTACTTTCGAGTTATCTATAAATTTATGTGTTCTTGGGTTATTTTCTAAAATTCACCCTCATAGAAGGGAATATAAATGTATTTTATAATACATTTCATATACAAGGCCCTCTTTAGGGGATAATAACCTCAGTGCCCACAGGAGGAGACTATAAATATCTCCCCCCCCAAAAAAAAAGAATTAAAATCATGGCTTTTAGCATAATGAATCGCATCACCTTCCAAGCGAACAATAAAATAAGAGGGTATCGCTCTTCCCTCCGAGTGATTAAGAAAAGGGTAGGATTTCACAGTAGGAGAGAGATTGATAACTTTAATCATCTAAGGTCGTATAGTAAGAGAAATGGATTAATAGGTCTAGGTCAGAGAAAGCATTTGGTTGAATCTAAGTGGCAGAGCAAGGAGTTGATTGACTTAAAGTTGCAGAGAAAGTGCATGACATTTCAAAGACAGAGAAATTAATTCAGAAGGGCCTATTCTTCTATCCACAATTATGGTTACTCGGAACGATTAAGAAATTCTATTGGGACTTCAAGATGGAAGAATAGCTTTCCTGGTAAGATATATGCTTATATGTACTTCTTAAAACCCTACCCTCGAATTATAGATTTTGAGGTTATCACATATGGCTTTATAACCTTGCTAGAGCAGTATGCTTACAATATTAAATCAAAGTACGCCAAATTTGCGATGGGATATATCATGCAATTACCTAATATGAATGAAATCGTATGTACTTTAGGTAAGGCTATTCCATTGTACGATACTTTTGGTAATATACTACCCAAGCAAATGATCTATTTTAATGTTGAACAACTAGTTAGGTTATATAGTGAAAATATCAGGAAGCAGTGATCAAAGGCATCTTCATTAATATTTATTATGAATTCGATAGAACTGAAAATCTGAAATCATACTTTTTTCCTACTACTATATGTGATAATATGATTTTAGATATTATCAAAGTTATGTATGAAGATATTCATAATACTAATCTACCTGATATAAAATCACTTAAGTCTACAAAGAGTCATATATCATATAAGATAAATGCACTAAAAGCTTTATATAAACATAAATGTCGTCCATTCATTGTTGCCGATATAAAGACAGTAATGTTGGATAAAATTCATATCCCTTATGCTGCTGGTTACTTAGTGGTGAATCCTGGAGATGATCTGACTTCCATCCCTTACTATTCGATAAATACATTCTATAGTGAGGATCATATATTTTTCTATCCCAATTTTGAAGAAATGAGCGAGAAAATGTTATCTGATTTTCTACTTAATTTGGAAGAATATATGAAATCAAATAGGGAGCTTCGCATAGTAAATTTTCATAATTTTTCAAGATTTGATGGCATTTTTATTATGAAGTATTATACGGATCGTGGTGATATGTATAAAATCAAAACCTTGATGAGGAATCATAGATTGTACGAGTTGAAAATCTATATTGGAAATAATTTATTAATCTGTTTTAGAGATTCTTACACATTTCTTCCTAGCACTCTTAACTCATTGTCTAAAACTTTATGCCCAGAATTAGGCTCCAAAGGTTCTATCCCATATTCAGATTTCTGTGTCGATAATCTTAAGGATCATATGGAGGATATAATTCACTATCTTCGACAAGACATCCTTATCTTAAGAGGTGTGATGAAAAAGGCTCAAGAGATTAATTAGTCTAATTATGAGATTGATATCGAGAATGTGATGACAGCCTTAGCCCTATCCGTTAAAATCTTTCGTAAGAGATATTTTGATGATAAGATCTTTCATATAAATATCCCCACTAGAAACCAAGACAACTTTATTAGGCGAGGCTATTACGGAGGGCATGTCGATATATATAAGCCATATGGTGAAAATATTTATTACTATGATGTAAACTCTCTTTATTCTTTTGTTATAAAAAACTATCCGATGCCTTCAGGAGTCCCTGTCTGGCATAATAATTTGGAAAAGGCTGATTTGGAGAACTTATTTGGATTTGTTGAAGCCTATGTTGTATGTCCTAGTACTATAGAATATCCGTTCTTGCCATATAAGGACAAGTTTGGTACTTTAATATTTCCTACAGGTAGATTCATTGGAGTCTTTTGTAGCGAAGAGTTGAAGTTTGCACGTAATTTAGGTTACGATATAATTCCTCTTAGGGGCTATTTGTTTGAGAAAAAACCTAGTCCTTTCGAAGGTATCATCTCAGACCTAAATAAAAGCAGACTTGAAGCTAAGAAAATAGGTGATGCGCCAATGACATATTTGTATAAGGTTCTTATGAACAATCTTTATGGTAGGTTTGGTATGAATCCTGAAAGTACTGTAACAGAGATCTGTAATAAAAACAATATGAGGAATTGATAATGAAGGATACTTTTCAATCTTCCCAGAAGCTTACTGATCATTACCATATTGTTAATTCCATTACCAATTGTTACTCTGTAGACGACGAAGACTGGAAAGCTCCTAAGATGTTGGCCGTTCACTTGGCTGCTGCTATCACAACTTGTGCTTGTATTCATACATATCCACGCGAATCAATAGTTCTAGGAAGTCCTCTTTCTGACGATTTAGTCTCTTCCACCGAATTAGGTAAGTTTAAACTAGAAAACCATGTCAAGAAAGGTATCTTTTTAGCCCCTAAAATCTACATGTTGCAAATTGAAGATGAGGGAATTATTCTTAAGCTTAAGAGGCTTACTAAAGATTTACTCACAGAGGATTGGTTTAAAAAGCAATATGTTGATCCATCTATAACGAAGCTGATATCCATTGAAGCTAATTTCCGAATAGATTAGGAAAAACTAAGCATTGGTAAGAAGAATATGAACATAAAACTCGAACTACCACAGAGTTCGAAAAGGGATAATGTCTATGATGCAAATGAGGACTAGGTAGGCACAGTCCCTAGAAATGTCATTGACCTAGGAATTCAAGATACTAATACTATTATGAAATATGAGCTATTGACTAAGAAGAAGCCCAGATATATCTACCCTTTAACTTAATCCGATGAATGCTCAACATAGATAGTAATGAACAACCCCACTTAGACTGAATCCGAAAGATCGACAAGGTGGACAAGCCCCTTTCATCACTCTGACTTCCTTCTCTTTGGTGGAGTGAGTGATGCCCCAAAGGGTATCATGAACAGAGGAAAGGAGTTACTTGATTGACAAGCGTGGGTTGAGTGAGCGCAGCCCAAAAGGGTAGCGTAAAATGTCATCTGTAGGCTGGCTAGGAGCACACTAAGACCTAAACCCTCTTTTGAAGCGCATTCCTGTAGTTCAATAGTGAATAAGGAAGTGCAAGGCTAGCTGACAATTGTCTGATGAGTTCATCTCTCTCTATAGCCATGCTCTTGTCACGAGCTAGACTCAAACCAGCGTGCACCAGAATCTGGCTTTCAACCTACTGATTCTGACTTTGGTTACCCGGTTCATCGAAACAACAAGACTAGATCCGGGGTGACATGACCACAAGCTCCCCTTTTATGAATTAATCGAAGAAAAGGAGAGCCAAGAATAGAACAAGATCAAATTTTATTGGTGAACAGAATACACACCCTGACCTTATTTTCATTATAAATTAATGACACTTTATTTTAGTAATGAACGTTGTAATTGTGATTTCTGTTCTCTAGAAGTTTCTTAAATTGATTCCACTTCACTACATTATAATGCTCATTAATTACTTACTGCATACAGAATCTATATACATCTTGTAATACTTAATAAAGTTTGATACTACGCTACTCCATTTCTTATTATCTTTAGCTGGTGAAATGGAATTAAAGAAATCTTTAAGATAATCAAATGTCAATGGGATAGACTCATCAATTATGCAATTTTCTTTTTCCTGAAATTATAAGATTTTGATTAATAAAATGATTAATGATTTTAAGTGGATGACCCATATTAATAAATACCTTGGTATATATATCAGGTACTACTTTTACGTAAGATGGAGTTGGGATAAAATTATCGTGTACGGTATAGATATCAACGTATTGATTCAATAATGATTGTACTAATGTCATGGTAATGTATGCATCCTTTTGATGAATGAAGTTTGCACATGTTGCTGATTGTGTTTTTCACTTATCCCATATCGTGGTTGCTATACTTAAAGTAACTTTTCATCTGTTTTTTGTACTCCGTTCATAAACACTTATACTTTCTTTTTTGAAAGCCATGTAATCCTGTTTTGTAGTGAAAAAAGGTATACTATAGAAAAGAACTCTATCCTTTGCTGAACAAAACAACTAACGATGTTAATCAATTTCATTAAATTGACTATGTCTGGATATTTATGGATCCAAAATTCATCGCTAAGTTTAGCGAGGTTATATGTATCCTTTCGACTTACTAATTGCCCGTATGTAATACTTGTATCTTTTTCTATGCTGATCAATGTCTTCGTGTAGATCAATGGCATAAAATTTAGCTTAATGAGCTTTCGATCTAACTTAGATTCAATGATTTCTATCTTTACCTTATCACTTATTCGATGATGAATAAATTCCTTGAAATCCTGGAGCAAGTAGGTATATACATATTGTATTTTACCATCAGGGTGAGGAATAAGATTAGCTCTCATAGCCATTTCTTCGTTAAGTAATAAATAACTCATGATCTGATAAGCACATGCAGAGGAATCTTGAGTTATTGGAATTTTATTATATTCTTGAACTACATCGTCACACAGAACCTTGGCTATGAACTAAAATGGATCGCTAGCATCCTTAGTGAAGCTTATTAAACTCTCATCAGAAGTATAAATCAAACTCTGCTTTTCCTTATACCATTGAAGAGCTTCATCATAAAGATCGAATTTCTTATACTTAAAGGCAGCTGAAGTGGCTACTATGTCCTTTACCGACTCTTTGCACCCTTCTTCCTCTTGAAGATTGTTGGCAAAGACTATTAAACCTCTAGATAGATCACGCTCATGAAAATGCAAGATACCTGAGCGGTAAGTTCGAGCACGGAAGTCCATAAATGCAGGCAGATAAAAGACATAATCCTCATATGCGGACGCTAGCGTGATTATAAAATCCTCATACCTAGCTTTTTGCATCCTAATAGATAATTCTTTTAAGAGAGTATCAAGGCAACAAGTTCCCTCTATACTTATTCAGGGAAAAAGATTTCCTCAAAAGATCGAAGGCTTCTTTCAGATTCACGCGTGCTAGTATTCCTAGCATAAGAAGATCCATTTTTTTGAAAGTGGGATGATTCTTCTTAATGAACTCCAATACCTTTTTATTTATCTGAAATCCTTCGTTCTGAAGCCCATTTAATATGGAGAATATTTCCTTATACTTAGAATCATCTAATTCTATATTGAAATTGTTTTGGTTATGGGATGATAGAAGACCCCAATGTATATTTAAGGAACGACTGCTTAAGTAACCACATTTCAGGTCCGATAACATAAAAGTCTTTTCTTTCTCCCAACCAAATATATGATATGACTCATCATATTCAAATGGATGTTGCCAATCTACCGGCTTGCAAACCATTGGAAGATTGAGTTTCAGCGAGAGAATATTTAAGTCAAAGTTGCATACAACAAATAAATATTTTTCTATATAATCCTTTCCTTTATTTTTCACTACAGGTTGATTATCATCTGCTAAAATGGACTCAATAGTGATTAAGTTTCTTTCAATCATAAAATAAATCAATCTTCTACCTATTTCAAATTCTTTACCTTTTTTATGATTGATATCACCTTCCCCTTACTACTATCAATGCGACTACTTTTAATTTTATTATTCTTATTAATTATATTTGCCTATGTTATAGCTATTCTATCTATAAGTCCCAACAATGTAGATAGCCTCGCAAACGAGTTCTCTTCAATACTATGGAAGGCTACTCCTAGGGCATATATAAGGATAGCTTCTAGCGTATATTGGCCAAATTGAACAATAGTGCTATTATAAAGTTCTACTGGAATGTGTTTCCTAAAATAGTATTTAGCATTAATAAGGTTCTTTCCTATCAATAGTTTGATTAAGTTAGGAGTTTCATTAAATATAGTATTTTCATCGAATATTCTAGTTATATCTTCAATCTCTATTTTTTTGTAAATCCGACTCATTCCATTTATCACTTATTTGATTCTTCTTGTAGTCATTCAATTTCTTATAAGCTTATGTATTATATCTTTCTTCTTCTGCAATATATAGTATCTTTGTCACTATATCCTTATACAATTGATCCTAAAAGTCATTGATGATATTCTCATTACTAGTAGAATAGGACTTCCTCATATTAGAATAGGCCCTTCTGAATTGATTTCTTTGTTTTTGAAATGTCATGCACTTTGTCTGCAACTTCAAGTCAATCAACTCCTTACTCTGCCACTTAGATTCAACCAAATGCTTTCTCTGACCTACACCTATTAATCCTTTTCTCTTACTATACGGCCTTAGACGATTAAAGCTATCAATCTCTCTCCTACTGTGAAATCCTCCCCTTTTCTTAATCGCTCGGAGGGAAGAGCGATACCTTCCTATTTTATTGTTTGCTTGGAAGGTGATGCGATTCATTGTGCTGAAAGCCATGATTTTAATTCTGTTTTTTGGGGGGGGGGGAGGGATCTATTTATAGTCTCCTCTTGCGGGCACTGAGGTTATTATCCCCTAAAGAGGACCCTTGCATATGAAGTGTATTTTTTTAGGGAGCAAAAAACATATTTAAATATCTTGTATATCATAAATGAATAAAAGCTCAAGCATAATACATATTTTTTCCATAACACCTCTAACATAGAACTTAGCGGGGGCCAAGACAAGCAACCGGGCTCACCCTCATAATCTTGTATATCAAAAAGGAAAGATAGTCTTACATATATAGTAAAAGAACATAGATATCGCCCCCGGACATTAGGACTCACCAACTATCTTCATTGGATATCATTAGTCACATGGAGGTGGATGATGACGAAAATAGAGCTCCGATTCCCACATGGTGATATCACATTTGCAAGAGTATGTGTTAGTATGTTTGAATGTACTAAGTATGTGGGATGCAATGCAACAAGAGATAAGCTTCATAATCGACATGCATAACAATAGACAATAGGAATGATATAGCAATATGACATGTGTGATCAATGCATAAGTAAAACATGCTTAATAACTCATACTCATACAAGATATCATTAGTGAAGAGTAGACCAAGTGAACCACTTCCCAACTCTAAGACACACCATTCCTTGAACGGTGATTGAGACTTGACACCCTCTCGACAAGGCATCTGAGGCTCAACAACACCTCGTCAAGGTGATTGAGGCTTGGTACCCCCACAACAAGGTGATTGAGACTTGGCACCCTCTCAACAGGTGATTGAGACTTGGCACCCTCTCAACAAGGTGATTGAGGCTTGGTATCCCCTCAACAAGGTGATTGACACTTGGTACCCTCTCAATAAGGTGATTGAGGTTTGTCACCCCCTCAACGAGGTGATTAACTTGCAATATCATAGATACTTTTCATCAATTCAGCACATATAAAACATACTATCATCACCACAAGGTCATCATATACCTGCATTCCCTCCTATCATTATACATCATATGCATACCATTGCTTCATCATCATTCCATCATTGTATAATCATCATAACACTATTTAACTTATAGTACATGAGTTGGATCTTCAATTCCTTAAGAAACCCTAGCCAGACATTTTCTCAAACACATGGTGGGTGTGTAATGGGGGTAAAACACCATACAATTTACAGATGAAATCATACAATAAAATCTATAGTAATACCATTAATCAACACCTTGGAACACCCCCAATACATTCACATCAAAATCCCTCATCAAATCAAACATTATACCCATGATTTAAAGCTCAAAACATGCTAAAAGAACCATATTTTCATGAACAAAAATCACTGTGTAGTAAATTTCTCAATATACAAGACCTACATGTAAAACCAACTTTAAATTATGCAATATTAGTAAAAAGAGGGTTTAGGAACCATGGGTGGAATGATCCAATGGTTTAACACCATGTACCTTAACATTGAAGAATTTCTTGGTGAAGATGGAGGTGAGAACTTGAAGCTTGGAAGAATTCCTTAAGAATCAGAAGAGATTTGGTCACTTCACTTTGGAGTGAAATATTAGTATAAGGGTTTGAGAGAGTATTTTATCAATACAATGAAGAACTTAAGGGTTTTGGGACCTTGAATGAGCATAAAAACGTTAATCTAGCTGTCTAACAGTTGTTATGGTCCCCGTCACAACCCCTAGTAGTAATATGACTCGTAGGACCCCTCACATGACCCCTAGGATCAATTTTGAAGTCGCTGGAAATTGCTATGAGCCTGACCTACGAGTTCTACCCTAACCTACGTCTTGGAACTATGGGCTCGTAGTGCAACTCTGCACTGGCAGTCTTCGGTAAAATGGCCATAATCTTTGACTCTGAACTCTGAATGAAGTAAACCAAGTACTTTGGAAACCTAATTCAAAGGGATTTCATTTTACATGTCATGGGCCACCCAGTTCTAAGTATGCGAAAAGTTCTACTAGTTTAAAGTTGTCCCTTACATGAACCATCACCCAATACTCAACTCTTGGGGAAGTCTTGAACTCATTTAGGTTTTGGGAGTCTCTCATCAACCTAATACAACCCCAACTAACCAAATTAGGCTTGAAACATGGATACAAGAGCATGGATTTATGGGGTGTCATAGCAAGGTATTTGGATGATCGAAGCGTGACAACTTATTGGGTTAAACAATCTATGTTTTTATGGTTATTTTTCAAATATTTTTTACTCCAAGTATTATTCAAGCATGCCATGTTGCTAATATACTATGTCTTTCTATGATTAACTATTTTGATTATATTGTCTATCTCTTGTTGCATTCCATTCTACATACTTAGTATATTCAAACGTACTAATGCATATTGTATTCCTAAGTGATATAAATATGTAGGAACTGGAGCCCCTATTGATTCTCCTCCACGTGGCTAAATGGTTTGTTCAAATTAGCTTTTGGTGAGTCCTCATGTCTGGGGATAATATCTATCCTCTCTCATGTTCATGTTTAAATCATATCTTGTATATTTGGATTATCTATTGTATATTTTTACTATGAGGGTCAGCCCGGTTATTTTTATTGGCCCCTGCTAAGTTGTATGTTTAGAAGTGTTATTGGACAAGATAGGTATTGATGCTATGAGCTTTGACTCTCTTGACTTATGATGTTTTATGTTATGAAAGATGTCTTTTAGTCCCATTTATTTCCATTTATTATCTCTTGATGTCATTTTGTTGCTTCTGTGATCAAAGATGTGTAATGATGTGCTAAGAGGCTTTCTTGGGGTCCCTTCATGTTTACCAGGAACCATGTCACTTCTAGGCCCTAGACTTGGGTCATGAAAAACTTAGTATCAGAGTACTAGGTTGTTAGATCCTCAGAGTCCAACACACCACGTCGATTAGAGTCTTATTCATAGTTGTGTTGTGCACCACTACTATGAGTAGGAGGCTATGAGATGTTTTAGGAGATGTTTCCCTTCTTCATGTTCTCAGTCGTGCTATAAAGTTCAATTAAGTTTTCCCTGAACAATTGTTCTTTTCCTTGCTAGGTGATCATGCCTAAACCAAGAGTAAGATGAGCCCGCGCTACCGAGGAACAACCGACTCATGGTGAGCTACGAAATGCCCTCACCTTGCTAGTTCAAGTTATGGCCCATCAAGTTAATCAAGGGGCCCAACACCCTCATGCTCTTACCCTGGGATCGAGAGTGAGAGACTTCATGAGGATAAATCCACTGGAGTTCTATAGGTCAAAGGTGGATGAGTACCCACAAGAGTTTAAAGATGAGATTTATAAGGTATTGGCCATCATAAGTGTTAGATCGGAGGATAAGGCAGAGTTATGGCGTACCTACTCAACGGGGTAGCAAAAATATGATTTACTTAATGGAATGAAGGGAAGGGAAACAATAATGTAGTGCTACGGGAGGAGTTTAAGGCGGCTTTTCTTAACTAGTTCCCTCTTGAGCTTATGGAGGCCAAGATGGTAGAGTTGATGAATTTGAAGCGAGGGTCAATGAGTATAAGGGAGTATTCCCTCAAGTTCAACCAACATTCTAAGTATGCTCTTCACTTGGTTACAGACCCAAGGGCTAGAATGAACAAGTTCATGATGGGTGTCTCCGATTTGATGAGTGAAGAATATCGGTCTTCTATGTTGATTAATGATATGGATTTGTCCTTCCTCATAACTTATGTCGAACAACTTGAGTGTGAGAAGTTTAGAAAGAAGTGGAGTGGAGAGTCCAAGAGGGCTTGGTTTGAGGAGGACCGGTGCCAACAAGTTATCAAGTTTCAAGGCAAAGGCTCTTCTAGTGCTCCAAACGAGAGACTTGCTATGGAAGGAATGGATAAACCAAGGTTTCAAGGTGGCAATGGTAGGATGAGTTTTCCAAAATGCCCAAAATGTGAGAAGCATCATCAAGAGAAATGCTTAAATAATTCTAATGCGTGTTATGGGTGTGGAAAAGTAGGCCACAAGCTTATTGATTGCCCTTACATCTGGAACAGGGGCAAGGAGGTCTGTCCTCAAGGTCAAGTTGGTCATGTGAATCAAGAGGCCTAAGGTGGTTATATTGATCAAGGAGGTGATCCAAGACGTAATCGGTTCTATTCTCTTCAAAGGAGGCAAGGGGTGGATGAGGTGCCCGATATTGCTACTGGTATGTTGAAGTTTTCTTTGACCTTGATGTGCACGCAAGGGAGGTTTTGGGTGTCTCTATTCCCTTCATTATTCATTTTATTACTAGTGAGCTTCATGTGTGTTCCAGATTGTTATGTGGACTTTTTGGTGCCTACCTCATTAATGAGTCTATTATTGCTAGAAAAGTCAGTAGGAATTGTCCCATTTGCATCTTATATAAAATATTGCCTTGTGATCTTGTTGAGTTTGACATGGTTGATTTTTATGTTATTCGTGGGATGGATTGGTTGAATGCATACTATGCCTCTATTGATTGTAGAACCCGTAAGGTCAAATTCCAATTCCCTATTAAACCCACCTTTAAGTAGTAGTGAAGGGGTAAGTCCATTTCTTGTCTTAAGGTACAATTAGTCTTTAAAGGTTGCCTTTATCATCTTGTAAGAGTTGGGGGTGTTGAACCTAAGTTAGCTATATTGGTTCGATTCTGGTGGTCAATGAGTCCTTGATGCCCTTTTTGATATTTTGAATTTGGGGCGGTGTCTCTTGGTTTGACTTATGCACTGGTTGTGACTATAGGTCTCATTAATAGGGTCTTTAATCCCTACCTTGTTATGTTATGGTGGTTCTTTCAAATGATGTACAGAGTTGTTTCCAGAAGTGAGGAAGAGCTTGTGAATCATTTGAGGGTGATGTTTTGAATTTTGATAGCGGTGAAGTTGGGTGAAGTGAGAAGGGTTGTGTAGTGGCTTTGATGATTCCAAATCCTTTTTGGTTGAAGACGTCTGATTAGGAAAGGCCTTGATCACCGTCTTGATAGAGTTAGTGGTCTTGGTGAGGGATGGTAAGGTGGAGGTTTTCTCCCAAAGGAGTAAGGTAGGCTATAAGTGTTTATGTTAATGGTTTGGCTCACTTGGAAGTCTCACCCATGAAGGATGTGGTCCGGATGGCAAGGAAGGAAATTGAGTTTAGGGTTTGTGGATTGTCATAGAGTGTTGAAGAAGCTTGGTAAAGTTGCATGCGAATGGGAATTTGCCTATGGGTATAGGTATGGTTCATCCAATTTTTTCATGCTTCTAGGTTGAATGGGATGTGTTATTGACTCTAATGTTGTAAAACTCTTTGAGGTTGTGGGTGTTGTGCAGGATAAGTTGGCTTAGGAGAAGGCCTCAGTGGGAATATTGGATGAATGGGTGGAAAGGTTGATTAATAAGGGTGTAGTGTTCGACAAGGCCCTTTGGAAGAATCGTCAAGTTGGTAGCGTCTCTCGGGGAGCCGGAGCGGGCATAGAAGGCAATATCCATATGTCTTTTATTCTATTCAAGCTTATGATAATACGTCAAGTCCTTTTATGATTCCAAATCTTATGCTCCAGCCCCCATGTCACTTGCAAGCATTCATGTTTATATTGAAAAGTTCGTGATGATTTTAACACTCGTGTTAAGATTTTGAAAATAGTGTTTTAAATGTGTTGTTGCATTCTTGTTAGGGCTGATTTGTTAATGATTACTCTTCTCATATAAATTTTTTGACATTTAGGGATGAATGTTCCAAAGGGGGTGATATTGAAATGACCCCAAAACATGCCTGATAATGTGCCTCGGAAGTACCTGAAATAGTAATTTTCATATATCTCAAAATTCATTTTTAATATCGAAAATCGGATTTCATATTATTGTTCAAGGGGAAAAATTGAGTGGAAAATGGGTCTAACCCTGATTTTAGAACGAACGAATCACAATGTTAATTTTCAAAGTGAGCAATTTCTAGTGTACGGTGGCATTTGTGGTGCGACAGGCCACTGTGTTATTTTGGTGCCAGTTTTCAAGTTCGGTCCAAGACTTTTGGGTCTTGGTCCTAATCCTTCCCATGCGTGAAAGTACCTATAACTAGCCTTATTTCACCCTCATAATTTCAAGACATTCACAAATGCTCACTCAAGCACTTAGACAATATTTCATCTCCAATTTCAATCTCAAAACTCTTCCGGATCTTAAGGTTCTCATTCAATTTTCAAGTCTCCTTCTCCAATCTTCTTCAAGGATTCTCCAAAGTCAAGGTATGTGGGTTTATTTCATGGGCTCCTTTCACCGTGATACCCAAGCTTCCTTTTACTGAAAATTTCATGATTTAAAGTTGATTTACTTATGTGTCTTACTTATTATGAATTTCACTGCACACTATGTTGGAGTTTCATGAGATTGTGATTGTTTTAGCATGTCTTGAGCTAGGAATCTAAGATCTATTCTGAGATTTGATGAAGGGATTTGATATATGTTGCTTAAGGGAGTTACCAAGTATCTATTGATGGTTTTACATGGAATTTTCTAGTATGATTTCACTCATGAATTGCATGGTTTTATACTAGCACTACACTATCTCCAAGTGTTTGATAAAATGTCTGGATGAGGGTCCTTGAGTTATTTATGGTCTATTGTATGGTTTATCAGACCCCACTTGTGGGATTATACTGGGTATGTTGTTGTTGTTGTATGGTTTATCAGTCAAGTGGCTTAGGTTGATGAAAGAAATGTATATATATGTGTTTAAATAATGTAAAGCACCTAGGGTATTGCAAGTGAAGTGTTGGGCTCTCATGTTCGTTGTGTTGTTGGGAATGGTTGATGAGTTATGGAGTCCTTATGCTAAGATTTATACTTTTGAGAATCGTGAAGCCTACTAGAAGGGGTTATGAACTATGCTATATGCTTTACCTTCTAGTGCAAGGCCTATTTCTACATGTAGGGGTTATACAATGTTGTACACCTTAACCTCACGTACAAATGAATGCTACTCACTTACTCGTATCTACATGAAGGGGTTATGAAATGTGGTGTACTCCGTACCCTCACGTGTGATTTGAGGTTATGCAATGTGCTCATATAAATGGGTTATGAACTATGTGGTGCACCTCACCCTCATATGTTATGTAAGTTATATATTATCTCATGCACACATATAGGGGTTATGACCTATGCTACCTTCTACCCTCATGTGTTATTCATTATCTCATTTACTACCCATTACCTACTCGAAGGGGTTATGATTCATGCTCTATCCCTCACCCTCTAGTACAAGGTATTTGGATGATCTAAGTGTTCCACTTGATTGGGTTAAACAATATATATAAGTATGGTTATTTTTCAAATATGTTTTACTCCGAGCATTATTCATGCGTGCCATGTTGCTAATATACTATCTCTTGCTATGATTATGCATTTTGATTATGTTGCCTATCTCTTGTTGCATTGCATCCTACATACATAGTACATTCAAATGTACTAAGGCATACTCTATGCCTACATGATATAACCATGTAGGAACCAGAGCCCCTATTGATTTTCCTCCACGTGGCTAGACAGATAGTTCAAGTTAGCTTTTGGTGAGTCCTCATGTCCGGGGACAATATCTATCCTCTCTCATGTTCATGTTTAGATTATATCTTGCATATTTGGATTATCTATTGTATATTTTGACTATGAGGGTGAGCTCAGTTGTTTGTATTGGCCCCCCCTACATTTTATATTTAGAGGTGTTGTTGGACAAGATATGTATTGATGCTATGAGCTTTGTCTCTCTTGACTCTATGATGTTTTATGTTATAAAAGATGTCCCTTAGTCCCGTTTATCCCCATTTACTATCTCTTGATGTAATTTTATTGATTCTACAACCAAGGATGTGTAATGATACGCTAATAATATTTTTGGGGTCCATTCATGAAACGGCCCCAAAAATGCCCGAAAATGTGCCTCGAAAGTGCCCAAAAATGTGCTTCAAAAGTGTTCGGAATCATAATTTCCATATATGTAAAAGTCCATTCGTTATATCAAAAATCTGACTTCTTCTTCTTGTTTAGGAGGTCAACATTAGAGGGAAAAAGGTCTAACCCCAATTTTAGAGCAACCATACCAAATTTCAAACATTCCAAATGTCAATTTCCAGAGAGCAAAGCGACGTGCACTAGCTCATTTTTGTAACTGTTGTTTTTGGTCTCGGTCCAAGACTTTTAAGTCTTGGGCCTAAGTATTCCCAAACATGTATTTACCGATACTTAGACATATTTCACCATCATATCATCTTAAACATTCCCCAATACTCACTCAAACACTTAGCCATATTTTTCACTACTAAATTCAAGTCTCAAAACCTCTTCTGGATCTAAGGATTTCCTTCAAGCTTCAAGCCTCCATTTTAAATCTTCACCAAGAGTTTCTCCAAAGCTAAGGTATGTAGGTTTCTTTCATGTGTTCCTTTCACCCACGATGCCCAAACTTCCTTTTCTTACAAAATGCATGATTTAAAGGTGATTTATTCATGGGTCTTGATTATTACGAAAATCACTGCACACTCTGTTTAAGCATATGAAATTGTGACAATTTTACTATGTTTTGAGCTATGAACCTAAGATCTATTGAAAGGATTGGTGAAGGGTTTTGATGTTTATTGCTTGAGGGTGTTATATCTATTGAAGCTTTTACATTGAATTTACTAGCATAATTTCACTCTTTAATTGGATGGTTTTATACTAGCACTACACACCCTCTAAGTGTTTGATAAAATGTCCAGTTATGGTTTCTTAAAGAATTGAAGGTCCAAAGCATGAGATGTGATATGATTTATGTTATAATGATGAAAAGAGCTTATATATATGATATATCCTATATAAAATGTTGCATTTAACCATGCTCGATCGGGGGGGACTAAGAGCCCAGATAACCGAGATGGGGGTTTGTACTCATCAACCATGTGAGCGGTTTGTACTTCGCCACCAGGGTGATAGGGTGAGATTACCATCAACCATGTCAGAGGTTTATGCCTCACCACCACGATGATGGGGTGAGATCACATCAACCAACCAAGTCGTTTGTAATTTGGAAATCTTGCTTAGTCTCTTGTACACATATGATATCCTATGTGAGCATGAGTTACTGAAGCATGTTTTACTTGAGCATCGTTCATACATGCCATATTGTTATATGATGCCTATTTCCTGTTATTATGCACTTTGACTATAATGCTTATTTGTTGTTGCATTGCATCCTACATACTTAGTGCATTCAAATATACTAACATATACTCTTGCCTACATGATATCACTAGTAGGAACCGGTGCCTACGTTGATCATCCTCCTCCTTCATGTGGCTAGTTCAGTACTACTCAAGCTAGTTGGTGAGTCCTCCATTCTGGGGATGTTTATCTATGTTTCTCTTATTATGTATTAAGACACTCTTCTTTATGTCCTATTTTGACTATGAGGGTGAGCCCAGTTGCTTTGTCTTGGCCCCCGCTCTTATCTATTTAGTAGAGGTGTTTGTTGGACATGTTTTGTATCTATGATATAAGTTTTGACTCTGTGTTTCTTGACTGTGATGTTATGCAAGCTTTCCCCTAAGCCCCTTTGGCCCTATTCTTTATCTTATGTCTTTTATATGCTTCCGCGACCAATGATGTGTAATAATAAGTTAAGTGTCTTGTTTGGGGTTCCTTCTTCTTCCCCGTCGTCGTGTCATAACTAGGCCCTAGGCTTGGGTCGTGACAAACTTGGTATTAGAGCACTAGGTTGTTAGATTCTCGAAGTCCAACACACCACATTGATTAGAGTCCTATTCATAGTTGTGAAGCGTGCCATGACTATGAATAGAAGGCTGTGAGGCATTTTAGGAAATATTTCCCTTCTTCATGTTCTAAGTCGTCTATAGAGTTGTGGTATATTTTCCCCCCTAAACGATTGTACTTTGTTATGCTAGATTATGCCTTAACACTCAAGGAAGAAGGGTCCGAACTCCCGAGGAGCAATATACCACTGGTGTGCTCCTGGATGCTCTCACTATGATTGCTCGTGGCCAATCAAGTCAACCAAGGGGCCCAAGCCCCTCATGCTATTACCTCGAGAGCTAGGGTAAAGGGCTTCATGAGGATGAATCCTCCAGTGTTCTATGGGTCAAAGGTGGATGAAGATCCACAAATGTTCACTGATGAGGTCCACAAGATTTTTACTATCATGGGGTTTGGGCCAAATGAAAAAGCAGAGTTAACAGCTTGCCAACTCAAAGCGGTAGCCTAAATATGGTGTGATCAATGGAAAGGGGAGAAGGGAATTGGTAATGTGGTGCTTTGGGAGGAGTTCAAATGGGCTTTTTTTAATAGTTTATTCCCTCTTGAGCTTAGGGAAGCTAAGTTGGTAAAACTTATGAATTTAAACCAAGGTTCCATGAGTGTGAGGGAATATGCTCTCAAGTTCAATCAACTTTAAAGTATGTTCATCATTTGGTGGCTGATCATAGATCTAGGATGAATAAGTTTTTGATGGGGTCTCTGACTTGGTAAGTGAAGAATGCCAGTTCGCCATGCTAATTGGTGACATGGACTTGTCCCGATTGATGACCTATGCTGAGCAAATGGAGGGGGAAAAGTTGAGAAAGAGGAGGGGTCGTGAGGCCAAGAGGGCCCGTTTTGACAATAAGTTCCAAAAGGGTGCTAGATTTCACAAAGGCAAAGTTTTTCCCATACTACTAAGAGGAGGTTCACCAATGACTTTCCTAGGCCTTAAGTTGTTAGTGGTGTGACTCCTATTGATATGTCTCCTAAATGTGGAAGGAATCATAGAGGCCCATGTTTGAAAGATTCTAATGCATGCTTTGAATGTGAGGAGCTTCGTCACAAAAAGGTGTATTGTCCAAGAAACTGTGGCAAAGGCCAGAGATCAAATTCAGTTCCATTGGGTAGAGATGGTCCTCAAGGTGGTGCCCCAAGGCACAATCTGTTTTATGCTCTACATGGGTTGCAAGGGGTTGGTGAGGTTCCCGATGTTGTTACCAGTATGTTGAAAATCTTTGACTTTGATGTATATGCTTTGATTGATCTGGGGACCACTCTTTTCTTTGTTACCCGTTTTGTTGATAAAAAGTTCCATGTCGACCCCGAGTTATTGCAAGAGTCATATGAAGTGTCTACTCCTATTGGTGCATCTATTGTTGCTAAGAAAGTTTATAGAAGTTGTCTTATTTGCATCTTGCATAAAGTGCTGCCTTGTGATCTTGTTGAGTTAGACATGGTCGATATTGATGTAATTCTTGGGATGGATTGGTTGCACACCTACTATATTTCTATTGATTGTAGAACCCGTAGGTTAAATTCAAATTTCAAATGAACCCATCCTTGAGTGGGAAAGTCAAGATCTGGTGGTCAAGGGTAGATTCATCTCTTGCATTAAAGCCCGTAACTTGATCTCTAAGAGGTGTCTTTACCATCTTGTGAGGGTTATGGATGTGGAGACTAAAATCCTTCCCATATAGTCAGTCCTGGTTGTAAATAAGTTTCTTGATGTCTTTCCAAATGACCTTCCTGGTGTTCATCCCAAAAGGGAAATAGACTTTGGCATAGACCTCCTCCCTGATACTCGATCCATTTCTATTCCTCCTTACCATATGGCTCCGGCGGAGTTGAAGGAATAATTAAGGACTTCTTGGAGAAGGGATTTATTAGACCTATCTAATCACCTTGGGATGCTCCGGTGTTATTTGTGAAAAAGAAGGATGGGTCCATTAGGATGTGTATTGACTACCGACAACTCAATAGGGTCGCTATAAGGAATTCGTATCCTCTTCCAAGGATTAGTGACTTGTTTGACCAATTGTAAGGGGCTAGCCATTTCTCTAAGATTGATCTTCGGTTTAGATAACATCAAGTAAAGGTGAGGAAGTGTCATATTTCCAAGACGACTTTTTAGAATAGATATGGGCATTATGAGTTTGTTGTGATGTCTTTTGGGTTGACTAATGCACCAACCATCTTTATGGACCTAATGAGTAGTCTTCAACGCCTACCTCAATTCCTTTATTGTGGTCTTCATTGATGATATTTTGAACTATTCTCATAGTAGGGAGGAGCATATAGGTCATTTGAGGTTTGTGTTGCAAAGATTAAGGGAAGATAAATTGTATGCTAGGTATGAAAACTATGAATTTTGGTTGAAGGAGGTTGCATTCTTAGGTCATGTGGTGTTGGGGGATGGTATTAAGGTGGATCCTAAGAAGACCGACGTGACGAGGAATTGGCCTATACTATTGACCCCTTTCGATATTTGACGCTTCTTGGGCCTAGCAGGTTATTATAGAAGGTTTGTGAATGGGTTCTCCTCCATTGCTTCCCCTATAACAAAATTGACTCAAAAGAAGGTTAAGTTTGTGCGGACCGATGAGTGTGAGAGGGGATTTCAAACATTGAATGATAAGCTTGTTTTTGTTCCTCTATTTTCACTACCGGATGGGAATGAGGGATTTGTGGTGTATTGTGATGCTTCCCGGGCTAGTTTGGATTATCTGTTGATGCAAAATGATAAGGTCATAGCTTATGCTTCTAGATAACTCGAGGTACATGAAAGGAACTACCCTACCCATGATCTAGAGTTAGACGCCGTTGTGTTTGCATTAATGATTTGGTGTCACTCTTCGTATGGGGTGCATGTTGTTGTGTTCACCGATCATAAGAGCCACCATTATGTTTTCACTCAAAAAGATCGCAACTTGAGACGAAGGAGACAGTTAGAACTTCTTAAAGACTATGATATGAGTGTGCATTATCATTTAGGTAAGGCAAATATGGTGGCAGATGCCTTGAGTAGGGTGTCTATGGGTAGCCTAGCTCCTGTTGATGGTGGTGATAAGGAGATAGCTAGGGTGATGCATCGAATGGCTAGATTAGGGGATAGGTTGGAAGAGGTTGGTGATGATGATGTTGTTGTTGATGGGTCTAAATCTTCATTGGTCGATGAGGTGATAGCAAAATAAGATCTAGACTCCTCCTTGCTTGAATTGAAGGCCTTGGTGAAAGAGGGAAAGGTAGAGGTTTTCTCCCAAGGGGGAGATAGTACCCTTAGGTATCAAGGTAGGTTGTGTGTGCCTTGTGTTGATGGTTTGAGGGAGAAAATCTTTGATGAAGATCATAATTCTTCTTATTCTATCCACCCCGGTTCCACCAAAATGTATAGATATTTGAGGGATGTGTATTGGTAGTGAGGCATGAAGAGGGACATTGCCCAATTCATTTCTGGTTGCCATAGTTGTCAACAAGTCAAAGCCGAACATCAAAGGCCAGGTGGCCTAACCCAAGATATAGAGATTCCTACTTGGAAGTGGGAGGTTATTAATATGGATTTTGTGGTTAGGTTGCCCAAGACTAGAAAAAGTTTTGATTCCATTTGGGTTGTGGTTGATAAGATGATGAAATCGGCTCACTTTCTAATGGTTAAGACCACATATGGGGCTGAAGATTATACAAGGTTATACATTCATGACTTGGTAAGGTTACATGGGGTTCCTTTGTCTATCATATCGGATCGTGGGGTACAATTTACCTCACATTTTTGGAGATCTTTCCAAAGGGGTCTAGGTACTAGAGTTAAGCATTGGCCTTCCACTCCCAAACGGATGGCCAAGCCGAGAGGACTATCCAAATCCTTGAGGATATTCTTAGAGAATGTGTGTTGGAGCTTAAAGGTAGTTGGGATGATCATCTTCCGTTGATTGAGTTTGCCTATGACAATAGCTATTATTTAAGCATCGATATGACTCCGTTTGAGGCTCTTTATGGTAGACATTGCAGATCACCGGTTGGGTGGTTTAAAGTTCGTGATATGTCTTTATTGGGACCAAATATGGTCGTGTAAGATCTTGAGAAGGTTATGACAATTAGAGAAAGGTTAAAGACGGCCCAAAGTCACCAAAAGTCCTATGCCGATGTGACAAGAAGGGATCCTGAATTCCAAGTTGGTGATTGGGTTTATTTAAAGGTGTCACCCATGAAGTGTGTGGTCCATTTTGGTAAGAAGAGGAAGTTAATCCCCAGAGATGTTAGTCCTTATGAGGTCATAAGGAGGTTTGTCAAGGTAGCTTGTGAGTTGAAGTTGCCTAGTGAAATGGATTTGGTTCACCCGGTGTTCCATGTCTCTATGTTAAGGAAATGTATGGGTGATTCTAATGCTATTGTGCCTCTTGATGTTTTGGGAGTTGTTAAGGATAACTTGATTTATGAGGAGGTTCCGATTTTAGATTTTGGATAGCCAAGTGAAGAGATTGAGGAACAAGGAGGTGACATCCGTTAAGGTCCTTTGGAGGAACCAACAACTCGAAAGTGCAACATGGGAGACCGAAGAAGACATGCAAAAATGGTACCCTTATCTTTTCTACTCCAATCAAGCCTAAGGTACTAATTCTAAGTCCCCTATGTGATTTCAAGTCTTATGTTTCAGCCCTTATGTCATTCATATACATTCATGTTTAAGTAGGCAAATTTATGATGGTTTTACACTTATGTTGAGATTTTGAAGATAGTGTTTTAAATGTAATGTTGCATTCTTGTTGGGGCTGATTTATTCATGGTCACTATTGCCATGTACGTTTCTTTTATATTCGAGGACGAATTTTTCCAATGGGGAGATATTGAAACGACCCTAAAAAGTGCTCGAAAATGTGCCTAAAAAATACCCGAAATTGTAATTTTCATATATCTAAATATTCGTTTGTTATTTCGAAAGCCCAACTTCATATTCTTGTTCAGGGGGTCAAAATTAGGGGGAAAAGGGTCTAAACCCAATTTTAGAGTAACCATATCAAAATTCAAAATTTCCAAATGTCAATTTCTAGAGAGCAAAGCGGGCCGCTTCTGCGACGCGCACTAGCTCATTTTTGTAACTGTCTTTTTTTTGTCTAGGTCCACGACTTTGAAGTCTTGTGCCTATATGTTCCCAAATGTGTATATATCTATACTCAGTCATATTTCACCCTTATATCATCCTAAACATTCCCCAATACTCACTTAAACACTTAGCCATATTTTTCACTCCTAAATTTAAGTCTCAAAACGACTTTCGGATCTAAGGATTTCCTTCAAGCTTCAAGCCTCCATTTTCAATCTTCACCAAGAGTTTCTCCAAAACTAAGATATGTGGGTTTCTTTTATGAGTTTGTTTCACCCATGATGCCCAAGCTTCCTTTTCTTATAAATATCATGATTTAAAAGTGTTTTATTCATGGGTCTTGATTATTATGAAAATCACCGAACACTATGTTTAAGAATATGAAATTGTGACTGGTTTACTATGTTTTGAGCTATGAATCTAAGATCTATTAAGAGAATTGGTGAAGAGTTTTGACGTTTATTGCTTGAGGGTGTTACCAAGTATCTATTGAAGCTTTTACATTAAATTTACTAGCATAATTTCACTCTTGAATTTCATGATTTTTCACTAGCACTACACACCCTTTAAGTGTTTGATAAAATGTCCGGTTATGGTTTCTTGAGGAATTGAAGGTCCAAAGCACGAGATATGATATGTTGATATTATGATGATGAATAGAGGTTATGTATATGGTATATCTTATATAAAGTGTTGCATTAGACCATGCCTGATCCAAGGGGATTAAGAGCTCGAATAACCGAGATGGGGGTTTGTAGTAATCAACCATGTGACGGATTTGTACTTCCCCATCAGGGTGATAGGGCGAGATTATCATTGATCATGTGAGGGGTTTGTACACCACCACCAAGGAGATGGGGTGAGATTATCATCAACCAACCAAGGGGTTGGTACTTTGGAAATCTTGCTTGGTCTCTTCTACACATATGATATCCTATATGAGTATGAGGTACATAGACATGGTTTACTTGAGCATTTGTCATTCATGCCATATTGTTATATAATGTCTATTGCCAATCATTATGCACTTTGACTATGGTGCCTATTTCTTGTTATATTGCATCCTACATACTTAGTACATTCAAACGTTCTAATACATACTCTTGCCTATATGATATCACCATGTAGGAATCGGTGCCCAAGTTGATCATCCTCCTTCAAGACGTGGCTGGTTTGATACTACTTAAGTTAGTTGGTGAATCATCTATTTCTGTGAGCTCGGTTGCTTTGTCTTGTCCCCCTCTCTTATCTATTTTGTAGAGGTGTTTGTTGGACATTCTACATATATATGATATGAGCTTTGACTCTGTGTTTCTTGACTACGGTGTTAGACAAGTTTCCCCTTATCCCCTTTGCCCTATTCTTACTCTTATGTCATTTATTTGCTTCCGCGACCAATTATGTGTAATGATAAGTTAAGAGGCATGTTTGGGGTTCCTTTGGGTTCCCCATTCATCGTGTCATGACTAGGCCCTAGGCTTGGGTCGTGACACTTCATGTTCTCCATGCGCTGTGCCACGTTTAGGCCCTAGGCTTGGGTCGTGACACTATTATGCATGTTATGAGGTATAAAAGTATTGAGAAAGTTATGAGGCCCTATCTTTGGCATTATGAAGCTTTGGTTTGACAAGATACTGTATCAAATATGATGATAATATAATGCTTTGCATATTATGACTATAAGTGTAATCTGAGTATTCCTTGGGATTGTGACATAGCATTGAGAGGACCTTGGTCTATTACCAATGTCCCTTAACTATGTTGGCACCATAGGTTATGAATTAGATAATGGATCCATATAGCTAAGATCGCAAGATTTGCCAAAAAGGGTTGTGTTCCCGTATGGCACATGTTTAAAGAATACCAAAAAGGTGTTATTCCCATAAGTCTATTATCATATGTTGACCAAAAAGAGTGGAGTTGCCATAAGGTATATATGAGGCATTTATCCAAAATGGAGAAGTTCCTGTAAGGTGAGTGCTTTGTTTATCTTGGAAAAGTAGAATGCTCCTTGTCTTGTGTGGACTGAATGTTGGGATTCAAAGTAGTAGCTCGCTTGTTCTTGTAAGTCAGTTATGGTCCCTTCCCATCTATATATGATATGCTATGTGACATGATGATTCCTCATGCATACTTTGACCATGGCACTGAGCATACATGAAATATTGAGCTTCTATCCATTGTTAATGATTATGCATATTTTTAATTATGGCTCATGTTCCTTGTTGCATTTGCACCCCATATAGTTAGCACATTCCAAGTACTAACACATACTTTTTATCTACATGATCTAGCAATGTAGGACTTGGAGCTCCTTTCCATCCTCCTTCTCTACGTGGTCAGATGGTTCGAGTGAAAAATTGCTATTGGTGAGTCATCTATTCTGGGGACAATATCTATTTAATTTCATGCTTTTATTTAGACTAATCTATTTTTGGATTATATATTTTGAGGGTGAGTCAGAAGATGTCTTGGGCCCCATTCTATTCATGATTAGATGCGTTGTTGGATATGGTTATGTTATGTACGTATGAGCTTGTCTCTCTTTGCTTATGTAAATATGGAAGAATTTCCCTTAGTCCCATGCCCCCTTGTGTGTTGTTGTGAAGAAGTCGTGAAAGTCCTAAGCCCTTATAGCCCCATAATGTTATTCATACTTACCCATCATTTAGACTTTATTTTATACGTAATTGATGTTAATCTTGTTCCCTATAACATCCCCATAGCATGAATCCTAAGCCACACTTCCTTTTGAATTTATTTGTGGAGTATCTATTGCTTATTTATGGTTTTTGAAACTGAGGATGTGCTTTGCATTTTTAAGAAGGCTTTTTTGGGGTCTCTTCGGGTTCCCCATTTGGCATGTCATATGTAGGACCTAGGCTTGGATCGTGACAATCAGGTACAATGTATTTATCAATATTAGGAAGCCCAACACGTCAAACCAGAAGTTAAATAGTCACATGCATGTATATAGGTAGCATCAACGCTTAACTTACCTCAGTCACGCTCCGTCTTGACTTTACAATCATTATCAGAAGCATTCACAGCCCACATAATAATAACATCAATTAATATTATGGATATAGGCATCACAGAGTCCAAATGGTAATCCCTGCCTTAGCAATACGTGTACATATCCTACTAAGTACTTTCAACAATAAATGAGCTCCCAATGACATATATTTTAGCTCAGCCTAGAGGTAAGGAGAGCCTAGCCTACTCAAAAGGAGAATCTATGCGCTTCGGATTAGTCCACACAAGCTTTTCCCTTCTTGATCCCCTCTAGACACTGATCAGCTTTCAAAACATAAATCACAATATACATACAACTATTTTGGCTATAATATCTTAAGAAATGGAAAAAATATTAATAGCAACTAAAATGGGAAAAAATGGGGCCCATTCCCGTAATACAAAACCGACCCCCATGAAATGACCACTATATCACCCTGCGCTATAGCCAGAAATTGAGCTTGAAATGTAGCCCAGAACACCATGAAACAGTGCAAAAATCAAGTTACGCTTCCTATCAAAAAATATTTCTTACAATAACTTACTAGTCAGATTACTCAAAAATACAATCAAAATAACAGAATTTGAAGATACAATGAGTCTTAAATATTAGTATAATTTAGATCCAAATTTTACTTTATTCCGATAAGAAATAGTGAAAATAGTGCAGTTCAAAGTTTCTGGCAATTTACGAAAATATAATCAGCAAAATTGTGATTTTACATCAAAATATGTGCGAAAGATTAAATACGAGGTCCCCACAATATTCCTCACAAAGTTATTTGGAATTTACCCTTTTACATAACTTAATATGTTTTATATAGCCTAAGATATCATCAGATGAAGTTTACATAATTTCCTTCGCATGGCTGCATATATAGGCTTGGACCGCTTATGCCTTGTCATGAACACACATGGACATGGCCTGCATACACGGGTGCTGGCATGATAGATTTTGCAATTGAGGTCTAGCCATGAAAACGTGGGTGTGCCATTGTACCATCGCACGAATGCGGCATGCCTTCCGCACATGCGGAGGGTTGCCATGTTGTGCTGCACCAGGTCCCTTCAAATCTTCCGCGAGGTGCTCTGAGGCAATCCAGTGTTTGTTTTCCGTAAAATAACTACGTAACCATATGGTTTTTGACATTCTGGATCCAATGGTGTGGTTAGAATTTCCAACATAGCTTTCTATGACAGAATGAGAGTCTAACTTCCTCCTATCTATTTTTAGCAAAAAGAAAATAGAGGGTCAAAATGCACCTAAAAGTCCCTGTTATATAACAAAAGCACATGATTGATTTTCACTCTCCAATAAGAAAGCGGTCACTATCAGCAATTAACTTAACTGAGGTTAGAGTCGAATCCATAGGGAATATAGGGCTTGACTATAAGACTTCACTACTAATCATTTCTAGTATTTATGACTACAGTCTCTAAATGGGGGGGGGGGTTGTGACTACAAGAGTTCACTACAATTTGTGATTTGCATGCAGGACAGTAACTTAGGTTCTGCCGGCTCTCTTGCTAAGGTGATGGTCGAATTTCACCATGGTGCTTGGTCGGCGACCATGGCATGCCAACTAACCGCTACCAATAGTCCCAAACAACCTCCCCTTGGTCAGATTTGGTTGATTAGACGAGAATATATCAATCGAATTCTGTCATTTACTTTCCTTTCCCTATTTGTCACTACCTTGGTCAGGATCATGATAGTAGGTAGGG
>JAABOM020101673.1:0-26178 GCA_011800125.2 Solanum clarkiae | reverse complement strand
ACTTAACCAAATATTTTATCCAAATTCAAGTGTTCTAAGCTTAATTCCAGATCTCAGGAACTTTATTCAAGCTTCAACTTCTCATTTAAGATTACATCAAGGAAATACTTAAATTCAAGGTATATGGGTTTCAACCATTGGGTCCTTTCACGGGTTTTAACCATTGGGTCCTTTCACCTATGGTGCCTAACCTTCCCTTTTATGAAATTTGCATGTTTTCAAGATGTATTACTTATGGGTGTTACGTACTAAGAATTATGATTACGAATTATATTGGGGTTTTATGAAATGTTTATTGGAAACACATGTCTACCTGTTTCAAGGTTATACTATCATATAGTTGACTATTATGACTATGCACGTTTTGAGCTATGAATCTATGATCTATTGTTGAATTTGATGAGGGGTTTCAAGCTATATTTCATGAGGGTTTCACTATGTGTTGGTGGATTTATTTACCTTGAGATTTCTCACATGATTCCACTCTTCAATAGCATAATTTTGAACTAGCATTATATACCCGCCAAATTTTTGATAAAATGTCCTGCTAAGGATTCTTGGGTTATTGATGATCTATTGCATGGCTTGTAAGTCAAGTGACCTTATGATGATGAAGGGAGATGTATGTACATATGAATTCATGAGAAGTATCTATAGTGTTGCAACTTGACAACACCTTGTTAGGGGCTGACATGCCCAACCACCTTGTGATGGAATGATATGCCTTGACCACCTTGTTGGGGGGTGCCATTCCCATACTACCTTATTGAGGGGTATGTATCTCAATCACTTGTTGGGGGCCGACACTCCCATACTACCACGTGAGGGGTATGTACCTTGATCATCTTAATGGGAGGAGGGGGTGACATGACCGTACTACCACATTGTGGGGTATGTATCTTGACCACCTTGTTGGGGGGTGACATTCCCGTACTTCCACGTTGAGGGGAACATACGTCAATCACCTTCCAAAGGGGTGACATGCCTTGGATCCCTAGTACTAGTTTACTTGGTCTAGGATGATGGTCTCTTCCTACACATGTAATCTACATCCTTAAGTTATATCTTTTACAAGCTTGTTTTACTTCAAGCATAGTGGTCTTGGCCCTCGCTAAGTATCCATGTTTAGAGGTGTTGTTGGACAAGTTATATATTATATATGAGCTTTGACATATCTATGTTATTTAAGTATTAAACTCTCTCTCTCCATTAGTCCCAATTCCCCTTGTTCATATTTCTTATGTTGTTTTATATTGTTTCCGCGACCAAGGATGTGTAATGATCTGTTGTGAGGCTTGTTTTGGGTTCCTTTGGGTTCCCCATTTGCTGGTCACGACTAGGCCCTAGGTCCGGGTCATGACAGGTTCATTAGGGAATTGGAATTTGAACCTATAGGTTCTACAATCAATAGAGGCATAATATGCATGCAACCAATCTATCCCAAGAATGACATCAAAATCCATCATACCCAACTCAACAAAATCACAAAGCAACATTTTATGCAAAATGAAAATTGGACAATTTTTATAGACCCTTCTAGCAACAATGGATGCACCAATGGGAGTAGACACCTCATAAGGATCACACAACAACTCGGGTTTTACATGAAAATTTTTGGCAACAAAAGAAGTATCAAATGAAAGAGTGGCACTTGCGTCTATCAATGCATACACGTCAAAATCAAAGACTTTCAACATACCGGTGATGACATTGGACATCTTATCTACACCTTGTCCCAGTTGAAGAGAATAGAACCAATTCTGCCTTGGGGCACCATCTTGTTGGCATCCTCTTACATTTGCACCTTGGCCTTATGCACGGCAATCTCTACTCTTGTTTTGATTATTTGAAGAATCCATCACCTTATGAACCACTTCACCACACCCATAAAAAGCATTAGTATCCTTTAAACATAGGCCATTGTGACCTCTAAAACATATTGGGCACATAGGATTAGGCACCACAACACCACCACTCTTGACTCTTGTGTTGTCATTAGAAAACCTCCTATTAGGAGCATTGGGAGACCCTTGACCTTAATGAAACTGGCCATCCTTGGGACTTTTGAACCTAACTTAAAAATTGCCTTCTTGGCCTTACCCATTCTCCACTTTCTCAACTTTTCCCCCTTTAATTGCTCGGCACATGTCATGAGGCGGGACAAGTCCATATCACCTATCAACATGGCTGCACGATATTCTTCACTCACTAAATTTGATACACCCATGATGAACTTATTCATCCTAGACCTTGGCTCGACCATCAATTATGGAGCATACTTGGAGAGTTTGTTGAACTTGAGGGAATACTCCCTCATACTCATCGACCCTTGACTTAGATTCATAAGCTCCATTATTTTGGCCTCCCTTAGCTCAAGAGGGAAGAATGAGTTGAGAAATGCTGCCTCAAACTCCTCCCAAAGGATCACATTGTTGTTCCTAATCAATGGAATATGTTGGATGTCGAAGACTATTAACAACCTAGTGCTCGAAAACCAAGTTTTCCACGATCCAAGCTAGGTCATAGACATGAAACAATGAATGGAAACCTAAAAAGACACCAAACAAGCCTTTTTCTGGGCTCATCCTCATAGTAGTAAGAGTTTCTAGCCTCACTCGTACAACAACACCTCTAAACATAGAGTTGAGTGGGGTTCAAGACACTTTTCGGGATCACCCTCATAGTTGTAAGAGTTTCGCATAAAGAAATAACACAAACAAGAGTAACATAGCTATTGTCCCCTAACTCGAGGACTTAACAAAGCTTATCTTCGAGATATCACAATTAGCCACGTGGGAGATGATCATGAGAAGCTTTGGTTCCTATACGGTAACGTCATGTAGGAATAGAGTGTATGTTAGTACGTTTGAATTACTAAGTATATAGGATGCAATGCAACAAGAGATAGGAAACATAGACAAAATGCCTAAACATAGGCAATGGATAGTATAATAATATGACATGCATGATCAATGCTTCAAGTAAAATATTCTTCTACAGAAAAGATTACATGTGTAGGAAAAGACCATCACAATAGACTAAGAAAACTAGTACTTGGAATCAATGGCATGTCACCCTCTTGGAAGGAGATTGAGGTATATACCCTTCAATTGGTAGATGGGCATCTCACACCACATCATAGTGGTAAAGGTATATGCCCCTCAATATGGTAAATGGGCATGTCAACCCCCATCAAAGGGGTCAAGCTATATATCCCTCAACACGGTAGATGGCCATAAAACACCCCATCAAATTAGCTGAGGTATAATATCCCCTCAACAAGGTGTGGTCAACCTGCAACACTATAGATACTTTTCATGAATTCATCACATACATACATTACTTTCAATAACATAAACTCTCTTGACTTATAGGCTATCCAATAGATTATCAATAACTCAAGAACCCTTCATCGGACATTTTATCAAACACTTGGCAGGTGTGTAATGCTAGTTCAAAATCATGCAATTCAAGAGTGAAATCATGTGAGAAAGCTTAATGTAAATCAACTCTCCCAAACTTGGTAACACCCTCATGCAAGATACATTGAAACCCCTCATCGAATCTCATAATATATCATAGATTCACAGCTCAAAACATACTAAAACAACCAACATTTTATGAAACTCCAACATAGTTCATAGTCAAATTCATAATAAGAAATACCCATCGAAAAATCAACTTGAAACATGCAATTTACTTAAAAGGAAGGTTATGCACCATGGGTGAAAGGACCTAATGGTTGAAATCCACGTAGCTCAACTTTGAGGATTTCCTGGAAGAAGATTTGAATGAGAACTTGAAGCTTGAATGAATTCCTTGAGATTCGGGAATGAGTTTGGGACACTTCAATTTGGGTGACATATTTGGCTAAGTGTTACAGAGGGTTTTAGGTAATGTCTTCAATGATATGGGGTTGAAAAATTACCAAGTATAGGTGTTTTTATGTTTAGGAAGGCTTATGCCAAAGACCCTAAAGCCTTAGGCTGAAATAAGAAAAACAGGCAACAAAATACACTGCTGTGCGTCATAGAGCAAACACGCACTGCTTCTGAAAATTGAAATTTTTGGAAAACAAAATTTTACTACAATTTCTCTAAGAATCTGGGTTATGCTTATTTCCCTCTCAATATTTCCCCTTAATCAAGAATATGGAGTCGAATTTTCAATATCACGCATGAATTTTGAGATATATGGAAATTATGATTGTGGGCATTTACAAGGAACATTTTTTGGCACTCTTTGGGGTGTTTCAAAAGAGGCTCTTAAGGTTAGGCAAGAACAAGGATAGAGTTTCCAAGCTTTTATCCCCAGAGGCTTCAATTCCATTTCTCCTTAGGTTCTCCAGGTATGTGTGGTTATTTTTTTATATTCTTTCACCCATAAAGTTTCCTATTAAGTACTGTTAACTTTTCTTTAAGTTCCTCAATTTGATGTGTACACTTATGATGATTTCATGATCTTTATGTTATTATGATACTAATGAAGTTTAACAACTATTTTTCCAAGTAAATATATGCATATTTGAAGTATCATATTGATTCCATGACGATTTTCAATATGATTAAGGTTGGATGGTTTCGATGTTCATATTAAAAGAAATTTCCTAAGAATTATATGATTTATGATTGTTCCAAGCTAAATGCTAAGCCCACATTGTTTTTAATGAATTTTTCCTTTGATTTATTATAATGATTATTATTATGAATTTATGAAGAGCTTTAAAGCTAAGCTTATCAAAGTTATATGTTTGATGTTAACTACCCTAGAAGATATTTAAGAAAAATTTTTAAGTTTAAGCTACTCCTATGATTGCTACTTATGATTCTAAGAGAATGTTTCAAAGATCTTATCAGATGACTTTGCACCGAGAGGATTAGAAATTAGGGCTCATTCAGTTAGTTCAGCCATGACTCCTTGAAGCTAAATCTCGATGTCTCTAACTATATGCCACCATAGAAGCCTTATAAGCTAGGCTAGTGGATCCATGTAGGCCCAATAGTTATGAATGATGCAACTGCAAAGTTACTAACTTTTGGATCTATTCAAGTAGATGCCTTTTTTCCCAATGGAACAAGTGAATTGGTCTTTTCCCAATAGAAGAAGTTCATTAGATTTAATGTAGTAGCTCATCTGGTCTTACTATCATTTATGGTTTATTCCCACAAATTTATGATCTTACGCTACATCTTCACTTTGTGTATTTAATTATGCATTGTCTCATATGGAATTAAGCCATATTCATTGTTTATGTTTAAGCTTATTTCATAATTCCTTTATCTTTAGTATATCCATATTTTATGTTTTATTGTGACGACATTATAATTTAATATGTGCACTCCATCTCACATAGTGCATTGAAACGTACTAATGCATATTTTGTTTGAATGATTTAATCATGTAGGGATAGGTACTCCTCCATCGGCTCATGGCTAGTATTTCGAGTTAAAAACTAACTTGTTATTATGGTGATCCTTTAGTTCAGGACTACCCATTTTCCACTCTATTATGTACATTTCTTTCAGACGATGTATTTATGGCCCTTCTGAGGCTTTTACATTCTATGTTGACTATTTATGGATTTCTTTCTATTTGAGGGAAATCGGTCGTGCCAATTCCATCAGTTATGTATTAGTCGTATTCTTATATACAAGATGATGATATCCATGTTCATGGCTTTTAAATGTTGTTTCATTGTATAAAATGACCCATAGTCCCTTCTCCTTATGTTCTCTGCAAACGTGTCAATTTAATGCTTATGAATGGTCAAGATGCTTAGATGGCTTGGGTGAGGACTATTCGAGTGTCGAGTGTCTCATATGTCGTGTGATGACTAGGCCCATAGGTCGGGCTGTGAAAAATGGTCTAGGCCACTTCTTAATCTCCTCTGTTGTCATTGAATCAACCATATTACCCTTATCTAAAATGATGTGGCCAAGAAATGCCTTGTATCCCAACAGAAATTCACATTCACTAAATTTATTTTAAAAAAAAGGTTGTTTATCTGTCAAAGTTTGTAATGCAATTCTATAGTGAACCTATAAGGCCCCACATATTGGAAGGTGTAAAAGATCCAAAAAGATTGAATCTAGATATTTTTAAGTCTAAGTTTGTTTAACATAAGGGTTTACGTGCGGTAGGTGGTCCCACTTACGCTTGTGGAATAGTTGCCAATCTTGGTAAAAATAGTGATTTCTTAAGGCAGGACTACGAGATACCATATGTCTCAAACCTAGTCATATGAGCCATAAGTCTAGTCATATGTTGTAATTTAAAGACAGCTTCTGAGGATTCAAAATGTTACCAGATGAGATGCACCTTGTAAGACCCATATACTAGACCATGACTCGTAATCGAGGTCTCATGGTCCTATCCAGTGGATTTTTATAAGGTGCAATTTTGACCTTTTCAGCCCTATACGACCTTAATCAACTCTATCCCCCTTAATCTCAAATATTCTAAGTCTTAAACCCCTTCCAAATACTCCCAAGTTCTTCAAGGGCTACAAGAGAATAGAGAAAGCTAGAGTTTTGGCTTTCTTACCATTCTTCCACAAGATTTTCATCCCTAATCAGACCAAAGTGTATGGGTTCTGATTTTTGGAGACCTTTCTGCCAAAAAGCTCAACCATTCTTCTTCCTTATCTTTTCTTAATATATGGAAATTTATAGATGATTTATGAACTCTTTTATATGATGATTTCATGAAGTAGTTTATGCTATTTTTGATGTGCTATCAAAATACAGCACATTTGATGCCTAAAAAGCAAGGGATTCTGTGAGTTCTTAAAGCCACTTTTTATAGTTTTTATGTGATTTCGCAGAAAACTTAGGTTGGCATGATTTGGAAGAAAAGTTATAGCTTTTGCTGAAGCATAGGTCCTACGAGTCATCCTAAGAGTCATAGATTGGGCTACGACTCATAGGACGTGACATAGCAGGAAATAGAGACCAAAAGTTCAGAAATCTACCACGTGAAGGTCACTCTTACAAGGACGCCCTACAAGTCATATGTTGTACGATGACTCATATAGGTAGGATTGTAGTAATAATCATAGAGCCAAAATGTTAAACCAAGAAGCTGAAGACTAAGAATACGAGACCAGACTACAACTTATAGGCCGCCCTACGAGTCATATCTATGAGACTTCCTAGATGCCACTTGTCGTTTCTGCATTATTTTTAGAGTTATAACATGTACACTATAAATAGGATAAGTAGGGTTTCATTTTAAGGGAGTTGACACTTGTGAATTTTTTAGTCTTATTCTTAAACTCTAAAATCTCTCAAGAATATTTTTAGGGTTGCAATCTTAGATTAGTATTGTCTATTTCCCTTCATTATTAACGTTATTTAGTGGTGTCCAATAGCAAATCCTGCCTACTATTATGATCCCGACCAACGTAGTGATAAATAAGAAAAGGGAAATACATGATAAGATTTGGTTGATGTGTTCCCGTGTAATCAACCAAACTTGACCAAGGGGAGCTTCACTAGGACAATAGGTAATGGTTAGTTGACATGCCATGGTAACCGACCAAGCGCCATGGTGAAATTCGATTTTCACCTTCAGAAAAGGCCTGGAAGAACCTAAGTTACCGTCCTACATGCGATTCACCAATTGTACTTATGTTATCCAGGGAATTTGAGTCAATGAACCATGGGGAATAGAATTCACAAGTTGTTCTCAAATCTGAGTGTTCTCTCGCTTTTTAATTAGTGGTTATTTTATCTTTGCTTTTGAATCACAACCCCCCATTTAGATATTGTAGTTATAGATATTAGAAATGATTAGTGGTGAATTCTCGTAGCCAAGCACCGTATTCACTGTAGATTAGACTCTAGCGTTGGTTAGGTTAATTACTGATAGCAAATCCTTTCTTATTGGAGCATGACCACCATCAAAAATTATGGCGCCATTGCTGGGGAATATGGATAACTTTTGACTTGAGTTCATTATCAATTAATTCTAGTGTTGATTAGTATAATCTTATGTATTTTACTTTTGATTTTTCTTTGGTGTTTGAATTTACTTGCAGGGCGTGCCAGGTTGTATGCCCAGCACAAGGAGTCAAGGTGAACCCTTAGCTCTGATTAATTTAGAGATCCATCAACTTTTATAGGAGAACAACTCAACTGAACGAAGATGTTACAGTTGAAGAGGAGATAAATTTGAATGAGGAGAATATAGGAAGAGAGTAGAATCCACCAAAGGATAACAAACCTCAAGGTAGGGATTTCAACGAACATTCTTATGGTTGCAACCAATACTGGTTGAACCCTATGGAAATGGATGTGGTGGGCTCTATAGTACTGCCATCTCTACTGGTAGATGCTAAGTTTGTGTTCTCAAGTGGATTGCTCCAAATGCTCCAAAATTGTGGCTTATTCACAGGGCTACTATCAGAGGATCCACACCTTCATCTACAAAATGTCGTCTTTGTGTGCAAAAGTGTCATAGGACAGAAAATATTTTTATTGCCGCTGTTAGGTTGAGGATTTTCCATTCTCATTGACTGGTAATGTAGCTAGCTGGTTTTCTAAGCTTCCTCCTAGTACCATCGAAAATTGGGATGAGCTACAAAGGGTGTTCCTCAAAAGATATTTCCCAAGGTCAAACAAATTGAAGCTTAAGGACCAAATTATCAATTTTGAGCAATGCCTGTAGACTGTGTTAGAACTACATAGGAGAGGTTCACCAAAAGCTTTAGAATGGTCCCCGATCACAAGATTGTTGATGATTCTTTGGTCGAGATCTTTTGTAGAGAACTTGATGATAATAGCAAAGCATGTGCCAACACGTTCATGGGTGGTGCTTTTCTTGATTAATGGTTTGAACTTGTCACTGAAAGAATGGAACAAGTGGTGAAGACCAATAGATCATGGGGCCAAAGTGAGAGGGGTACAAAGAAGAGTTCTTGTGTGGTTACCATGAATAATGAGCAGGTAAAGGTAAATAAAGAGATCATGGAACAAATTGCTCAACTCCGTACAAGCATGGACTTCTTTTTAAAGCAAAACCAAGCAAATGTACGAGCGGTGATGCACCAACCCCAAGGATGCCAGTTTATGATGATCAGTCCTTTGATAAGGATGCATGTTTTTTGAGTAACCAAGCGGCAGGTTTCCAGACTAACCCTCAAGAACCCAATTCGGATTATTGGAGGCAAGGTTATAGGAATCAATGTCAAAAATTCAATCAAGAAGGGGCATATAGAGATAATAATGGCGGATATTTTGGAAGAAAAAGAGTGCCAGACGTAGAATAGGATAGAAGAGAAGGCTACAGTAATGGTCCTTATGTGTCACCATATAACCGTGATGCCGGATCAAGTGGTTCTAGGATTAAGGACATGTTCGATAAGTTGTTGAAGAGGGAGGATCATCATGATGACACATTGAAGGGGATGAAGACCGATATTCAAGCATCAACAAGAAAATTGAGTATCACTCTATGGCAATCAAGCAACTCGAACAACAATTCGGACAAGTGTCTTCACAGTTGAACCAATGCCATAAGGGCACCTTACAAAGCAATACAATTCAAAATCCTATGAATGAAGGAAATTGCACGGCTGTGATGACTTGGAGTGGCAAAGTACTGTGAACCTCGCTATGCAAAGGGAGAAAAATTGGAACTCTAAGAAGAGAATGAATAAGGAGACCAGGGCATGCAACATGGATGAGCAGCCCAAGTATAAGATCATTCAAAGGCGCCCACCTCCTTTCCCTCGAAGTCTTGGGAAGAGAAAGGATGCAGAGAAGATCGAGCAGTTTTTGGCATTGGTTAAAAGGTTGTCAAATGAAGTTCCATTGATAAAAGCTCTTGAGAAGATGTCGGTATATGCCAAATGGATGAAATACCTAGTAAAAAAGAAGCTAAAATTAAGCCAAGATCTCTCCAAGAATATTCAATGTTGTAGTGCCATCACCATGATGTGACTTGTTCAAAAGCGTGAAGATTCGGGTGTATTCACCATAACATGTACCGTAGTAAACTAGCATTTGCCAAAACACTATATGATTTGGAAGCGAGCATTAACTTGATGCCTCTTTCTATATTCAAAAAGCTTGGTTTTGGGAGCATTCTTCCTGCTAAGATGCAACTGTTGATGGAAGCTAGAACAATCAAGAAGCTTGTGGGGGTGCTGTATGATATGCTAGTAAAGGTAGACAAATTTATATCCATAGCTGAGTTTCTTATACTTGACTGTGAAGTTGATTTTGTAGTTCCATTCATATTAGGAAGGCCTTTCCTTGCCACAGGTAGAGTATTAGCGGATATGGAGAAGAGTCTACTCACTTTCAAGTTTGGTGAAGATGTAGTGGTATTCCAAGTAGGCAGCAAGATGAAAAGAGTTCTGATCTCCAAGCCATCACAATGATTTCAATAGATGGAGATGAGGAAACAGAGATCCCAGTAGAATTTAGAGTGGGAGTTGATTCTTTTGTAGTTGTGTTAATGAATGGTGATAACATTCCTGACTATGAAGAAACAATAAATGCTCTTGGGTTGTCATTTGGGCCGAGGCGACAGACAAGGTTGGAGCTAGACTTATGCTATAGGGAGACACGACCTACAAACTCATCTGTAAAAGTCCTACCCGAGTTAGAACTAAAGGCATTGCCATCACATTTGAAATATGCATACTTGGGGGAGAATAATACATTACCTGTCATTATTACAGCAGATCTAAGTGGAGCTCGGGTAGAAGCCCTAGTCTCTATTCTCAAACAGCACAATAGGGCAATTGCATGGACGCTTGCGAATATCATTGGCATACCTCCGGGGATATGCACTCATAAGATTCAACTAGTCAAGGATTACAAAGCAAGTGTAATGCATCAAAGGTGATTGAACCCCCCATGTAAGAGGTTGTGAGGAATGAAATCATTAAGTCGTTAGATGCAAAAGTAATCTATCCGATCGCTGATAGTGAATAGGTAGGCCCAGAGAAGTATGTTCCAAAGAAGGGGGGTATCACGGTGGTGCCTAACATAAAGTACGAGTTTGATGAGTTTAGACTGCGTGTATATGAAAGTTTCATGTTGTACAAGCAACGAATGAAAATTCACCATGACCGTAGAATTGAAGATCGCCAATTTGCTTCGGGAGATATGGTGCTACTTTATAATCTAGGTTAAGGTGGTTTCTAGGAAAACTCAGATCTAAATGGATGGGACCCTTCAGATTAGTTCGTGTCTTTAATCATGGAGCTATTGAACTAGAGAGTAGGGATGGTAATACTTTCAAAGTTAATGGAAAAAGGGTCAAAAGTTAGTTGGGTGACATGGAAGAAATAAAAAAAGTGGAAGATTGGGACCTTGAGTAGGCATGAATGCAAAAGCCTCCTGTCGTGGCGTGACAATAAACCGAGCGCTTCTTGGGTGGAAACCCAAGGTATGCTCCTTCCAATTCCTAGCTTATTTTCCAACTTTGAGGACAACGCATTCCATAGTAGGTGGGGTGGTGGAAGTTATGGATCAAGATGAAGTCTGAGTAGCTTCAGATCCATAACTTCCCCTATTTTTGATCCCAAGGTTTTCTTGTCATGATTCTTTTTGTCGTGGATGTTTAAATTTTTGTTGAACCGACATGTTTTAGGATGTGTAGGTAAATTGTGAATGCATAATAATGATACATATTGGCATACATATAGTTCTTTAATGTTTTTTAAGTCCTAAAAAATTGGGTACCCTAAATTTTTGTTTTTTTGGATTATGGTTATTTAGGCACTTGTACGTTTTGAGTGTTTGGCAATGATTGTTTTGATATTATGGGGGTAAGCTGAGGCTTTCAACGTGACCTGTGAGTCTATACTTAATTGTGAGTGCAATGTCTTGTGTGTTGTGAGCTTATTTTGATGCATTCATGTATTATGTATGGATTCAGAACTTAACCTCGTACTCTAAGGTTGGTGAAGTGACTTAGTTGATTTGGAAGTGATCTTAGGCTTGTGTTCCAATAGGAAGCCAACTTTTGCCTAAATTGCCTACCAAATGATCTAGTGAATCCCTTGTTCCGAATGTTTGAGCTTCTCATGCACTTATTCTTTCTTAACACCTTGTTGACTTAACCTTATTTGATGAAATACCCTGGTATTGACCCTGATCTATCCTTGAACATGTGAACCTTGATTGAGGCAAAAAGCCTATGTTGAGGGTGGCTACATTAGTGGCCCTGGTTTGAGGTACGGATATTGTGTACATTACCTTAGGCTAAAATCCTAAGTTGAGGGTGGATTTTATTTTGGTAAAGTAACAAAATGAGGTTGTTAGTTCGGGTGAAAACAAACAAAATGATTATTCATGAGTCGGGTGAAGAAAAGGAAAAGAAAGTGTGCCTTGATCTGAAAAGTTATGCAAAGATGAGTTGGAAATTGAGGCACAACTTAAAAAATGAAAGAAAAGCCCGAAAAAAGCTTGAAATGGGGGAATAAAGGAGGGATTAGTGAAATTGGATACATTGTGAAGCTAAAAGTGTTGGTAAGCATGGTTCAAGGAAATGTTTTAGTCACTAAGTGCCTAAAATGCCATTCCAAAGCACTCTGAACCTATGTTACAAGCTCTTAAGCCCTAAAATGATCCAAATCCACTTTGTCACCAAGCTGAAAGATAAGTACAGGGGCAACCTTATGGTGTCAGTCATTGTGCATGGATTTCTATTGTGTGAGTGAGAATGTTTCCTCAGTCCCTAATCCTGAATGCTTTTGAGTGAGTGTGTGGGACTTCTTTCAAGTGAGGGCACTTGCACTACTTAATTGACATATGACTGTACTAATGATTGTGGGAGGTTGATGCTCCTTAGCTTATCACAGTTGAATTGCTGGGTAGCTCATTGTGTTCTTGTCTTGCTGAATAGCCTTTAAATCCTGTTTTAAAAAGGATAGGGGGTACCTAACCTTGAGAAACGATCTATATGCCAGTAGTATAGTTGATATGTATTTCTCCTTTCCTATATAGATCGAGTCGTTGCTTGAGCACAAGCAAGAATTCTAAGTTGAGGGTATTGATGTGCTGTCAAAAATATGTCACATTTTACGCCTAAAACAAGGGATTTTGTGAGTCCTTGAAGCGATTTTTTATAGTTTTTATGCGCTTTTGTGTTGATATTGTACAAAACTTAGGTAGGCATAATTTGGAAGAAAAGTTACAGATTTTCCTGAAGTATAGGCCATACAAGTTATCCTATGAGTCCTAACCCAAGGTACGAGTCGTAGGACGTCTCTTAGCAGGAAACAAAGACCAAACGTTCAGAAATCTATCAAGTGATGGCCATTCCTACGAGGCCACCCTACGATTCGTATGTTATACGATGACATGTATAGGTAGGATCGTAGCAATAATCATAGAGCCAAAATGTTGGACCAAGAAGCTGAACACCAATGCTACGAGACCAGCATATGAGTCGTATTCCAAGCTACGACTCGTACCAGTAGGTCGTACCAAGGTCCAAAATGCCAAGACCCTAATATGAGACCCCGACTACGACTCGTAGGCCGCCATACGAGTCGTATCTGCAAGACGTCCCAGTTGCAAGTTGTCTTTTCAGCATAATTTTAAGGGTTATAACTTGTACACTATAAATAGTTTACGTAGGGTTTCATTTTAAGGGAGTTGACGCTTATGAATTTTTTTAGTCTTTTTCTTGAGCATTGAAATATTCTCTCAAGAATATTTTTAGGGTTCCAATCTTAGATTAGTATTTTGTCTTTGAAAACCCAGTTTTGGGGAATGATGAATATTGTGCTACACACTTTGCAGTTTATCAAGCTTATAGGTTTGCAATTTGGGTGTTTTCACTTTCATTGGAGTTGGTAAAATTCTCAACTATGCCTTTTTCTTGCATTTTGTGTGTTTTATCTTGCCATGAGAAGCTAATGTAGGTATTGTGTATTTTTATGATTGGGGTTCTCGATGTATTGTCTATTTCCATTTGTTATTAACGTTGTTTGGTGGTAGCCAACACCAAATCCTTCCTACTATTATGATCCCGACCAAGGTAGTGATAAATAGGAAAAGGGAAGAAAATGACAGGATTCGATTGATGTGTTTCTATCTAATCGACCAAACCTGACTAAAGGGAGGTTGACTGGGACAATAGGTAACCGTTAGTTGGTACGCCATGGTAGCCGACCAAGCGTCAGGGTGAAATTCGATCTTGGTCTTCGCAAGAGCTCCAAAAGAACCTAAGTTACTATCATGGATGCGATTAACCAATTGTAGTTATGTTATCTAGGGAATTTGAGTCAACGAACTATGGGGAACACTGTTCCCAAGTTGTTCGCAAATCTGAGTATTTTCTTGCTTTTTAATTAGTATTTATTTTATCTTTGCTTTTGAATCATAACCACCCCCAAACATCTGGAGATTGTAGTTATAGATATTAGAAATGATTAGTCATGAATTCCCGTAGTAAAGCCCTGTATTTCCTGTGGATTCGACCCTATCCTTGGTTAGGTTAACTACTGATAGCGACCGCTTTCTTATTGAAGCGTGACTATCATCAAATTTACATTTTTAATGTAAATTGAATTGAAATACCATGTGAAATTGATTGATTTTTATAAGGGTTTGATGTACTCTAGCCAAGTCTTATTGTGCTTTTGGTGTGTTATTTTTAAATAAAGCTCAAGTAGTCTTATTTTACTCCTCTCACGTCATTTATTCTTGAATTGCATAGTTTTAAGATTTATGTGCATGTGTCCACCATAATTTGCTTAAGAATACATGTTAAGACCCTTATATGATGAATGCCTTATGACAAAATAGGTATGTTATGTATGTGATACTATTATAAGTGCTGATAAGTATACTATGAGTTCACGAGCATGATAAGAATATAAAGAATGATGTAAAGCCATTTCCTTCATGTTACAACATATATCATAATGGGATACTCCAAGAATTAAATTGTGATATTTTAAGACTATGAGTAATATGAATATGACTACGTTTATGTATTTCATGTGATTATGACCAAGCATTGAGAGGACCTTGGTTGCTTCCCAATTTTCCTATAATATTTGTCACCATAGGTTCATTCAATTGATTCCTTATATGGGCTTATATATACAAAAAATTCGATGTCCTAAGATAAAGATTATTGATGATGCCTACCGAAAAGGCCATGCTATAAGGTAAGGGGTGCATGGGCACATCATGAAAAGGCTATGTCATAATGTCAGTGTTTCGTTTACCATGGAAAAGTAGACCACTCCTTGTTCATCATGGAGTGAACATCGAAATTCCAAGTAATAGCTCGCTTGGTCTTACTTGTTGGTTGCAGTCCCTTCCCACTATGTATATGATTTCATGTGATTTGATGATTCTTTATACATGTTCAACTAAGAAGTTCCCATTCATAACATATTGAGCCTATATTCAAAGTTTATGCTTATTCATATTATTTTGTTACGACTTATATTCTTTGTCGCATTGCACCCTGCATGCTTAGTAGATTCCAAGTAATAACATATACTTTTTGCCTACTTGATCTAACTATGCGAGGATCAGAGCTCCTATTTATCTCCATTCTCCATGTGACTGGATGGTTTGGTTGAAGATTGTTTATGTTGAGTCCTCCATTCAAGGAAAATAGCCATTTTCATTCTTTTTAAGACTTGTCCACTTATGCATATTTAACTTTTGGGGGTGAGCCCGAGAGATTTCTTGGCTCCCGTTCAATTCAAACTAGAGGTTTTATCAGATAAGGATTGTGTTCCATGATATCATCTCTTATTGTGTCTATTTATTATTGAAGACTTCATTTAGTCCCTTATTCCCTCAAATATGTTGAATGTTTGTTGAGCTGTTGAGGTAGAAGTCCTAAGTCCCTATTTCCCCATATCGCGAGTCATACTTACCTGCCTCTTAGATTTTATTCTCTATGTGATCCACGTTGATTTCCTTCCCTAAAACATCCCCATAGCATGAGTCCAAAGTCCCACTTCCCCTGGAATTATATGCTAGTTGCTTAATTTTTACTTTCACAACCAAGGATATGCTACGAATGCTTAAGAGGTTTATTTGGGGGTCTCTTTGGGTTATCGATTTGCCATGTTATGCATAGACCCTAGGCTTTGGACATGACAATACTTGGTACTAGAGCACTAGGTTTGAAAATGATCCTTGAAAAATCCAACACACCGCGTCAAGTACAGTCTTGTTAATATATTTCAAGCACACTATAACTATAAGTAGGAGACCGTGAGGATTTTTAGGAATGATTCACTTCTTCATATTCTATGTCATGCTTTAAATATAAATAAAGGTTTCCCTTATTCTGATAGATGGTCTTCTGCTCTTCTAGATCACGTCTCAAAGATGAGTAACTCAAAGAGCTCCCACTCCTAAGGGTGTACCGACTCCTCCGACTCTACAAGTCCCCTTAGGAGAAGAAGGAGTAACATATGTCAAACACCTGAATGTGTTCATATTTTTAGGAAGGGTTGTGGCCAGCCAAGGATTTCAAGCTCCTCACGCTCTGACCCCCATCTCGAGGGTGAGGGATTTCAAAAGGATAAATCCTTCGAAGTTTTATAGCTTAAAAGTTGAAGAAGATCCCCAATAATGCATCGATAAGGTGTTCAATGTTTCAATTATTGTCGGGGTAAACCAAAAGGAGAAAGAAAAACTTGCAGCCTATCAGCTAAAGGTCCATGCTCAGTTGGATTTGTTCAATGGAAGAGGGAGAGAGTAAATGAAGAGCTTATATCTTGGGAAGAGTTCAAGCAAACCTTCCTCAACCATTTCTTTATAGAGCTAAGGGAGGCAAAGATGATAGAGTTTATAAACCTCAATCAAGGTTCTACAAGTCTTAGGGGGTATTTCCTAAAGTTCAACAACCTTTCAGACTATTCTCCTCACTTGGTTGCCAACCCTAGGGCAAGGGTATACAAGTTTGTGTCAAGAGTGTAATGTGTTGTCGAAATACAATACTTTTGATGCCTAAAACTTAGGATTTTGTAGGTTCCCAATGTGACATTTATGGTTTTTATGTGTTTTTTGTTTAGTTTTGCAGAAAAGTAAGTTGGCATGACTTTGGGGAAAAATTGCAGAGTTTTCTGGTTTGTGGTGATCTGCAAGACCCTCTACGAGTCGTAGGGAAATCTACAGGTCGTGGAGGTTGTTTCGTGACATATTCCAATAAAGGGTGAGATCTGAAATTCAAGTCCACAAGATCTTTATACGAGTCGTAGAGCATTCTATGAGTTGTATAGATACGTTTCGTGAAGATTTCCAAAGAGGAATGAGTTGAAGTAGTTGAAGCTATGAGTCTGAAGTATGAATCCTAAATATGTTTATGAGTCATGAAGATAGTTCATAGAATAGAAGTCAAACATCTCAAGAGCTAAATACGAGACCCCGATTATGACTCGTACAAGACACTACGAGTCGTAAATACCTTTCTTAGGGTCCGCCCACTAGTTTTTCTATTTTTTAAGGACATAATTTTAATCACAATAAATAGTATTTTGTTGCTTCTCAATACAGTATGGTAGAGAATGCCATTAAGGAGTACTTTTAGAGTTTTACACTTAGAGACCTCAATACTTGGAGGAGAATACACTTGTGAATTAATTTGATCTTCAATCTTATGATTCTCAATAAATTTTTGATTATCTTGATTCTTAATTCAATTGGATAAGTGTTTAATTATGTTCTCTTAGTTCATAATTTCTTTATCTACCCGTAACATTAGTAGCTATATACACACTAGGATCGTGGGAACCATGAAAATCTAACAAAGTACACCTAGATATTTTGCAATTCTTTGATTGAGTATGTGCATGTATTAATAAACTCTCTTCATTTTGTATGATTTGCAATGGTGACCAACATTAGAATTTGCCTAGTGTAACTTTCCCGATCAGGATAGTAATGAATACGAGAAGAAATTTATTAACATGATTCGATAATATGTTCTCATCTAGTCAATCGAACTGGGCTATAGGGAGGTTAAAAAACTGGGAAATATAGGTAATGGTTAATATTGAACACTAGGGAGATGGGCCAAGTCATATAGTTAAATTCACCTCTCACGTGGACTAAAGGTTTTGGTAAAATTAAATTAATTTCTTGCATGCTATACACTATATATGGATTAGTTTTACTTGGGATAGTAAATTAGGGAACCATAGGGGACAAAATACCCTACTTGCCCTCCATTATTTATTGTCACTTATGATAGTTTAGTTTATTTTCTTGTTGAACATTACAACCACCCTTCGTGGATTTAAGTTGGTAGATTACTTGAATTGCTTATTTATGAATTTCCTTTGAGACTACATATTTCCTTGGATTCGACCATAACCTTGGTTAGGTTTTATATCTTGACAATGACTGCTTTATTCTCTAAATGCTGGTGTAACTTAGGCGACATCAAAGATTTTTATGTCGTAATCGGTGAATATGGCTACATTTAAGTTGATTGATTAATTAATTTGAGTGCTAATCCTAGTTTCGTTAATTTTACTCTTGTTTTTTTTATTTTTTGTAGGGTATACTAGTAGTGTAATCCCGACACTTAGTGACAAGGCAATCCGTTAACTCCACTTGATTCAGAGATTCAATGAATACTAGAAGAATGGTTCAAGAAAATGCCAACAACACTGCCAATGCAACTTTCAACCGAACTAATAGGGATAAGAATCCACCTCCTTTGGAGAATATGCCACAAACTCGAGAGTTTGACACCAATGCTTGCCAATGGAATAAGTATAGGTTAAACCCCATGGCTATGGATGTGACCGAAGCTATTGTGTTACCACCACAACTAGCAAACACAGTGTCCACAGTCTCTAGTGGGTTACTCATATGCTGCAAAACCATGGGCTATTTGCAAGCGTACCATGAGAGGATCCACATAACCACTTGCACAATACAGTATTTGTCTGTATGAGTGTGATGGGGACACATAATCATTCTATAGATGACATGGGACTTCATGTTTTCCCATTGTCTTTTATGAGAATAACTCAAGTTGAAGGACAAGATCATCTACTTTGAGCATCTTCCTAGTGATTCGATAAGCACAACTTTGGAGTAGCTTACTAAATATTTGAGGAGCATCTCTGACTACAAGATAGTTGATGATGCTTTGGTAGAGATATTTTATCATGCTCTTGATGAGAAAATCAAGCTTGTGTTGACACTATTAAGGGAGGCATGTTTTCAGATAAACTATTTGCGCGAATTGCGGAGCGTATGGAGAAAGTATTCAAATGAATCATGCATGGGGACAGTAGGATAGATCTTTAATAAGGGTTCATGTATTGTTAGTGCAGTTCCAGAGCAAGCCAAAATTAATGAAGAGATCGTGCAATAGCTTGCTCAAATTTGCACCGGCACGGAGGTGATGATGAAGAAGAAACAAAGAAGAGTAAATGCAGTGGTTCATCAACCTTCACGTGCACTTATGTATAAGGAGTCATATTACGAAAAGGACGCATGTTTTATGACTTATTAGATGAGGGGTTTTGGGACCAACCTCCAAAGGTCCAATCAGGACTATTAGCGCCAAGGTCAAGGAAACCAAGGTCGGAACTATGGTAGAATGGAGCTTGTAGAGACAACCATGGTGGTTATTTTGATAGAAATAGGGTTCTAGATACATATTGGGGTAGAAGAGATGTTTTCAGAATTGGTCATATATGCGACCACATAACCGAGACACACGTGCAAGCAATTTCAAAATTTGGGAAATGTTTGATCGCTTGTTGAAGAAGGTTGAGACACAAGAAAAGACTCTAAAGGGCTTAAAATCTGATATTTCAAGTATTAATCAAAAGATATAGTCTCATTCTTTATCTATGAAATAGCTTGAGCAATAATTTGGTCAAGTGTCAACTTAGTTAAAGATGGGCTGAGTGAGACGACTAAAGAGCCATAGAAATATAAGTGTGTCCCAAGTCCTCCTACTCCATTCCCTTAAAGACTCAAGAAGAGGGAGGAGGAAGGTAAGTTCAAGCACTTTCTATCCATGCTTAAGAAACTATCCATTAACATCCATCTTGTTGAAGCTTTGGAGAAAATGCTAGGTTATGCAAAGTATAGGAAAAATTTGGCTACCAAAAAGCTCACTATGAGTCAGGAGCATTCTCAAGTGCTGCAACATTGCAGTGTTATCACTACTAAGTCCTTGGTTCAAAAGAATGAAGATGTAGGTGCTTTTACCATAACTTGAACTATAGGAGATGTGGCTTTTGCGAGGGCGTTATGTGATTTAGGTGCCAGTATCAATTTGGTGCCTCTTACGATCTATAGGAAGCTTGGATTAGGATTCCCTAACCCTACTAACATGCAGTTGTTAATGGTGGATCAAATTGTGAAGAATCCTATAATGATACTTTATAATGTGTTGGTTAAGTTGGAAAAACTTATATTTCCTGCAGATTTTATGATCCTTGATTGTGAGGTTAATTTTTAAGTTCCTACTATTTTGGGAAGGCCTTTCTTAGCTACCGATCGCACCTTGGAGAATATGGAGAAGGGTCTACTCAAGTTTAGATTTGGGAAGGATGAGGTCATGTTCAGTCTGTTTCAACAAGAAAGGAATGACAATGATGTGAGGATGGTTTCGATTATTGAAAATGTTGATGATGCTGAGCCAGAGTTACCACATGAGGTAAGACTGGGTGCTGACACTTTGGAGGTAGTATTGATGAACTTCAATAGTGATGGTATCCAAGACTATGAGGAGACAGTAAATTCTCTAGGGGTGTCTTTTGGTCCTAACACCAAACTAAACTAGAGCGAGACTTGTAGAATCGGGAGTCACCACCCACAAAGCCCTCAATGGAAGACCCACCGATGTTAAAATTGAAAGCACTTCCAGCAAATTTGAAATATGCATATTTGGGGGTAAACAACACTTTGCGAATCATAATAGCTGCAGATTTGAATGATGCACAAGCGGATGCTTTTGTAACAGTGCTCAAACAATTTAAGAAGGCCATCTGATGGACTATTGCAAACATTATTGGTATCCCTCTTAGGATATGTACACACATAATCCAGTTAGTCAAGGACTACAAGCTGAGCATTGAGCATCAAAGGCACCTAACCCTCCTATGCAAGAGGTTATTTGCAAATAGATCATTAGATTTTTTGATGCAGGAGTAATCTACCCAGTCATCGATAGTTAATGGGTAAGCCCAACGCAGTGTGTTCAAAGAAAGGGGGTATCATAGTGGTACCTAATGCTAACAATTGATTGACCACAATGAGGCCAGTCATAGGATGGAGGGTGTGCACGGATTACAGAAAGCTTAATGCCTTGGCAGATAAGCATCACTTTCCTATGCCATTCATAGATCAGAGACTTGAAAAATTAGTAGAAAAAGGGGTGGTACTATTTTCTCGATCGGTATTTTGGCTATAATCAGATCATCATCACGCCGAAGGATCAGGAGAATACCACATCTACATGCTTCTATGGCACCTTCGTATTCAGGAGGATGCCACTTGGGTTGTGTAATGCCCCAGCAACATTTCAGAGATGCATGATGTCTATCTTCTAAGACATGGTGGAAAGTACTATTGAAGTCTTCATGGATGATGTTAGTGTGATTGGGAACTCAATTAAGGATTTCTTGACACACCTACATGAATTGCTGCAAAGATTTGTAGAAAGTCATCTAGTCCTAAACTAGGAAAAATGTCATTTCATGGTGAAAGAGGATATTGTGTTGGAACACATGATATCTAGCAAAGGCATTGAGGTTAATAGAGCTAAAGTAAGGAGATTGAGAAGCTTCCACCACCCATCTCAGTAAAGGATATGAGGAAATTCTTTTGGGATAACCCATACTTATTCCATGTATGTGCTGATGGGATTATTTGTCGGTATGTTCCTAAGATAGAAATGGTGAGCATACTTGAGGCATATCACTCGTCATTGGTGGGTGGACATCACAGTAAGATTCAAACAGTCGACAAGATTCTACAATGTGGGTATTATTGGACCACCATCTACCAAGATGCCCATGACTATGCCAAAGCTTATGACAGGTGCCAAAGAGAAGGTGGGGTTACTTGCAAGCATGACCTCCCTCTAAATCCTATTTTGGTGATTGGGTTGTTTGATGTCTGGGGGATAGATTTCATGGGACCAATTGTTGTCTCACATGGAAACAAGTACACCTTAGTTGTTATGGATTATTTATCAAAGTGGGTGGAGGTTATGGCTCTACCTAGTAATGAGGGCAAAATTGTAACAACATTCTTGAAAAAGAGCATCTTCTCGAGGTTCGGTACTTCTCAGGCTATCATTAGTGATAGAGGTTTTCACTTCTGCAATAGACTTTTTAGAGCTCTTATAGAGAAGTATGTAGTAAAACATAGGGTGGCTACGCCTTATCATCCCCAAATGAGTGGGAAAGTGGAAGTATCAAACAGGGAAATTAAATAGATCTGATCAAAGACTGTGAATAAAAAATGAAAAGATCAGTCATGGAAGTTGGACGATGCATTATGGGCCTACTAGATTGCACTCAAAATACCTATTGGCATGTCCCAATACCAACTTGACTTTGGAAGGCATGTTATTCGCCAGTCGAACTTGAGCATAAAGCAATGTTGGCATTTGAAATGCCCTCAAAATATGCTTCAGAAATAACCATAATAGTAATTCTCATATATCTAAAAATCTGTGTGTAATATCAAAAATCCGACTTCATATTCTTGATCAGGAGGCAAAATTGAGAGGGAAATGACCTGAATTATAGAACAACTATAGTGAAACATAATTTTTGCTAATTTTTGTAAAATAGTATGCATCTGTGACGTGCACTGGCATGGATCAGTGTTATTTCTTCCTCCATGATAGCTCTGCGCCGTGGACCAGATGCGGGCCAGTACAAGTTTTTCTCAATTTTTCTTTGTCAGCCAAAGGCATTATCGTCATAGCCCCATGCCCATTAATGCATGAAAACACCCATACTTAGTCATTTTTCAACTCTATATCACTCAAAACCCTCACAAAAACCTCTCCAAGGCTTAACCAAATATCTCATTCAAATTTCAAGGATTTCAAACTTAACTTTGGAAGCCAAGGATTCTGTTGAAGCACTTAGTTCTTTTCAATCTCATCTCAAGAAAACCAAGTTTGAGGTATGTGGGTTTCATCCATTGAGTTATTTCACCTATGGAGCCAAACCTTCCTATTTTATAAAAACTGCATGATTTCATGTTGTATTTCTTATGGGTATCTATTATTATAAAATATAAGCATGAACAATGTTGGGGTTTTGTCAAATATTGTTGATTATGCATGAATATCTATTTTGAGCTTATACTATGAACAAATCTTTGTCTATTGAGACTATACATGATTCAAGCTATGAAATCTATGAACTATTATGAAGTTTTGATATGATTTACAAGTTACCCATGATGGGGTTTTACCATGATTTTGGTGGGATGATTTACATGACTTTAAGGTGCATTGATTTTACTATTTCATGATCTACACTCTTGCAATTTGCATGATTTGAACATGTACTCATATGTGCCTACCAAGTGTCCGATTAAATGTCAAGTCAATAATTCTCTAGTTATTTACGTGTTGTACAAGTCAACTGACTTCATGATGAGTATGGGCTATCAATTATGTTATGAATTCATTATATTTTCTATGATTATGCAAGTATGAAGTTAAGCCCTATTTTCAAGATTTTACCTCTTGTAAGTCATTCATGTAAAAAAGAGTTCATGTTTTATTGTTATACTCTCATGTTTCAAGTTAGGCTTACCATTAGAGGTGAAACATGTTTAAGAGCTACTCATGTCATGGTTCTATGTATAGTTCAACTTATTAAAGTATGATTATTTGAAGTAATCAGTGGGATTAGAATTAGCACCAATGGATTGGATGTCAGCGTTGTCTATCTTCAAGGGTCCATACTCCTTTCTTCAAACTATGTGCCAACATAGGATTATACTTTACCCTAGCTATACTAGTGGATCCATTTAGTGCACTTTCTCATGATGGGTTCCCATAACGGGGGGTTACTTCTCTGAAATGGGATGGGCTCCCATAAGGCAGTATGGTTTACCTTGGCAAGTAGACCATCCCTTTACTAATGAGGAGTAATCATTAGGATTCAAAGTTGTAGCTATCTAGGTCTTACTTTTGTCAGTTAGGGTCTCTTCCCACACATGTATTATGTTCTATGCAACTCGAGTGATTTACAAGCATGTTTTACTTCAAGCATTGATCATCAATGCCATATTGAGATTACTCTTATCTATTGCTTATTATTATGCATTTTGACTATATTGGCTTATATCTTTTTGCATTGCATTCTACATTCTCAATATATTCAAACGTACTAATGCATACTCTATGCCTACATAATATTGCCATGTAGGGACCGGAGCACCAGTTGATCATCCCCCGCATGACTAGTACAATCCTTTGCAGCAAGCTTTGTTGAGTCCTCAATTTCGAGGACACTATATTTATTGCTCTTGGTATTTTGAGACTTCTCTATGTTGAGCATTTGCTACTATGAGGGTAAGCTTGAAAAATGTCTTGGCCCCCACTTCATTCCATGGTAGAGGTGTTGTTGGATATTATGATGTACTTATGCTTAAGCTTGACTCATTTACACTTTAGTGATTATCAATGTAATACCCCACACCTTACAATACTAGTATAATGTAAATGAAACATGACATGATTTGGACCAAATGACGCTAAATTTTAAAAGTGCTTGAATCTCATGTTAATGGGCTGTATGTACGTCTGACGCTTAAGGGGATCAAGGGTATACATGTTTTGTGTTGAATTAAGGAAATTACAGCCTTAAATCAAGTAAAATAATTGAGGTGCTTGTAGGACCTAGTAAGCAAGTAGGTGCATAACCTACTTGCTTAGCTTAAGTTGATTAGTTAAACGGAGATGAGGCTCGAAGTCGAACTTGTCCAAGTTCAATTACGAATAAAGTCCAAGTTGAGGGTGTAACTTTGGCACATGTTTTAGTATCATAATTGGGATATATGATCATCCAAATGAGAATATTAAAAAGGGCCCAAAGACAATGCAAAAGAATTAACAAAATTGAGCCCAAACTAGTGGAACAAGAAAGCTGAAAATTTGGCAGCCCAAGTCCATCAAGTTAGAGACCCATTTTGGCCCAAGTTTAATGGAAAAGCTGCTGGATAAGCATCTTATAATTGTGTGGTTTAAGATGGTCAAATGGTCAAGAATAAGTCGGCCAAGCTAAGGCTTTAAAAGAAGATGATAACCAGCCCACAATTCATTTCAACATAGATAGAAAAAAAATCTGCTTCTTAGTGTTTGTTTTACTCTCGTTTAAGGAGGTGAAAGGCAAGCTTTACAACCTCACAAAGGTCCCTAAAGAATATATAAATCTTGTATTTGAAGGTAAGAAACTTACTTATGCACATAGTTTGGTTTGTTCATCAAAACCAAAGAGACAAGTTAATCTTACCTATTCTGAAATTTCTAGACAGATTGTGTACTAAATATTCTTGTGCCATTTTCTTGTTAATTAAGAGGATTTTATTTTGTTTAATGTATTTATTATGAAATATTACTTATTTATTAAAAAAAGGTTGGTGTTGCAGCAATGTAAAAAGGCTGATTAACTACTTTTACAGCCCACAAAAGTGAATCATTATATGATATCGCAATCATGTGCTTCGTATGAACTTGTGGACTATTGGAGAGCAAGTTGTTGCTTCACGTCTTTAATAACTTATTTGTTGCTGTTTTGAGACTGGTTTATAGCTGGTTGTATGTAAAAATGTTTCTGGAACAGTTAGGTTAAGGTTGGAACCGATTTGGAATTGTTAAAGTCGAAAGGTTGCGAGGGGAGGTAACATTATCCTGTCTGTTTTTAGATTGTGTAGAATTGCAATGTGTTGTGCTTTGTGGGATGTTGCAAGGCTGTTATGGACTTAAAATAGGCTGTACATGATGTATACATGCTAATGTGTATTAGAAAAAACGATTAAGGAGCGAAAAGGTTGAAGGAACACGCTAGGGTTTATTGGCTTCCAAGGTGGATATATTGGCTGTTAATGCTAGTTTTATGACCTTTTATGTTGTAGATAACTTTTTGAAGGAAGGTAAGGTTGTTTTGAAATAGTAAAGAGGTCCGACGACAAGGTATGTAAGGTTATTTGATTTTGTATCATTTGGCATGAA
>JAABOM020101672.1:0-68246 GCA_011800125.2 Solanum clarkiae | reverse complement strand
CATCCCCAGCTTTGTCCCCTGCAACAAGTTCATTGGCATATTCCCCTTCCCCTTCTATTCCCAAAAGCTGATTCAATGGGCTTCCTTTATTGATTCATAAAGTTTCTTTCCCGCGACATGGACACTAAGGTTAGTTTCCATAGGGCGAAGCGGCGACCTCTGACTTGGGTCAACCTGTTTAACTAATGGGCTTGTTTATGCTCTTGAGGTATTGTTTAGATCTGGCTTCAATGTTGTTTATTTTTAGTTGGAATGATTTTGGATTTTGGTGCAGAAGGTACAAGTAGTACAAGTGCCTATTGTTTCCTACTACAAGCCTTTTCTACAACTCGTAGGATGTCCTATGAGTCATACTAGCCCCTCATAGGGAACAACAGACACCTATGGTTCCTTGAAACTTACCATATGAGACCCACTTAGGAGTCATAGTGTCACTACAAATCGTAGTAAGGGTCTCGTAAGACTTGTCTTGTGCTTTAAAAGTATTATGTTATCTACTACTACGAGTCTTACCTCCATCTTGTTTCTGCAAATCTATAGTAGATACAGTAAATTTTATTTTTTGTTTTCTTAGTTTTGTTTTTTTTCTGGGTGATTCTTGATTGTTTCGACATAATGGTGCTCATTATGGGTTTGAAATGTAATTTCTAGGTCCGATGGCTCTAAAGGGTCGAAAAGAAGCTATTAAAGCTTTGGGTCGATTGTTGAGAGATGATTTATTAGATGATGATTAGTCAGAAGGGTCAAACGAGTAGTTGAATGTGCACATTGACCCTACAACAAACGTACCTCTGTCCAGGTCTCGGACAGCAAGGATCCCAATGGAAGTCAGTAGTCCCTCCCAGTCTGAGGAGGAGGGTACTGAAGAAAGGTCAAATAGCAGCTCATCATGCTTGGAGTTTGGGTCCAAAATCACAAGCCTAACATGAGGAGGCTGAATCACAACCTCTGGAAGATCCCTCGATCATCTCTATCGACCCCAGAAACACTAGATGGGGAATCCCAGGGATGGAAGCAATTTATAACAAGGGGTTAGAGTAAAAATAATAAGAAAAACTTGTCTGGTAATTTCACGAGGAGTCGAGAATGAATGATTCAGGGATAAGTAGGGTACCCAACTTGGAAGCGGAGATTGACCTACATGTACTGAGATGGCTATCACAGAGGTTGGGCAAGTATGCCCCATATCAAGTTGCGAGAAGTCTTAGTCCGGGGTAAACTGGTCGATATTGTTAAGGAGACCATCAGGAGTGTTTAGATTGGGCTGACTTACAAGTTACCACGCTCCACCGCAAAGTATGATGATAAGATTGAGAAGATGAGGCGGACAGTGAGTGAGAAGAATGTGGACCAAAAAACCGAGCTCCTTAGGTGGATAACTAGTTAGATTTGTGAGAGAGGTGCTAAGCCTACGTGGGTCACAAACCACACCTATCTTATCATGAAGTCTCATCTTTAGTTTTTGGCTATGTCTTGGTGTTCCGTTATCCGTTCATGCATCAGGCATACTTTCATGGATAATGTGATCGCTCTGGAGAGGGTTATGTTGCTATGATATAGTTTGGGCCCGAGTTATAGCGAAGAAGATATATGAGTCAGCTATACGGACTCAGACCTTATTGCCTTTTCCCATCTTGATACATAGACTATGCAATGAGGCCAGAGTACGTGTCTCCCTCTACCTGGAACCACATGTAGAGGCCATATATACCATGGATCCCAGCCTGATTAAGGCTGATGACAATCCAGTGGCGTTACAGCGAGCGGCTTCTCCTCCTATTCCAGATCTATTTCCTCCAGAGCCACATAATCAGGGGTCAACTCCAGCTACCACTATCTCCATTCCAATAGCACCAGAGCTGCCTCCAGCTGTTGATAGTGAGGCTATGCCATCCTCAGATGCACATGCACCAGCGCCTTCTACTACTCAAGTTGCCTACGCAAACTATCCTCTTATGTCTATTTTTTTCTTTTTAGGCTTTGATACACAGGTTAGCAAAGATGGAGCTCAACTGAGAACATTAATAAGCCAGATCAAGCCATGGGTTTGTCAGATGGTCTGTGGCTCGGAGGAGAGGGCCAAAGCATTCACTATTGATACCGTAGATCAAAGAGTTACTACGGTGGATGCTCGAGTCAATGCCTTCGAGGACTGCGTTCAGAGGACGCTTGATGGTGGATGACCTGCTGACTTGGCTGTCGTGAAGGATAAGTTGGACAAGTTCAAGGCCGATCTGATGAAGACGTTAGTAGCCCCAATAGTAGTCCTAGAGGTGGCACCAGAGGGTGATGAGATGATCGACTTATTTGATGATCGCCTATATGACCACGGGAAGAGGCCCCAGGAGAGTGATGGCATAGCTTGAACCAGAAGAGACCCAGGATAGCTGATGAGGTGGTAAAGCTGGAGGAGAGGATTATCGATGAGGTGGTGTGACATTATTTGGCTATGGAGGCGATGAGGAAGGTTCGGGAGCTGCATAGAGCACAAGGAGTCGGTAGCTTGGCTACAACTGCAACCCAAACCACCAAGGAGGATAGAGAGCCCCAGGACTGGATAGATGTCGGTGCTTGAGCACTATGTATTTGATACTTTTGACCCCCCCTAATTATTGATGTTTTTCAATAATTTGTTCTCATTATGATTTTCTTTAGATAATTTATTTTGTTATTGCTTTTGTGGATGTTTTATTTTGGATGTTTTGTTTTTATCTAATTTGCTGGATGATTGGTTTTAATTTTTTGATATTCTTAAAGCTTATATATATATACACACTTTGAGGATAAAGTATCATCTTTGGGTAGGGTGTGGGATGTTATGTACTAGGGTGAAGTCTGAGTAACCTTTAGTCCATAACTTTTCCATTTTTGATCCCAAGGTTTTCTTGCCATGTTTCTTTTTCCTTGTGGATAAGTTTATTTTCTGTTGAACCGGCGTGTTTAGGTGTTATGGACAATTTGTAGATATATAGTGCTTATTACTTTTGGTATATGCATAATCTTTAATGATTTTATGAATGTTTTGAAAAATTTAGTGCCTTCAAAATTTTTGGGATTGTTGGTTACTATTGTAATCTTGCATATGATTAATCTGGCAATGTTTGTTCTAATAAAGAGAAGACAAGTTGATTCTTGAAGAATGATTTGTGAGTCTATGTTGATTGTGTATACTATGCCATGAGTGTGTGAACTGATTTTCCATATTCATGCATTTTATACCAATTCAGAACTTGCCTTGTTACTCTAAGATTGGACTGGAGATTTTGGTTGATTAGGAATGGATCTTAGGTAATTGTTCTTTAGGTTAGTCCACTTGTGCCTAAATGACCTACAAAATGTAACAGTTTGACCCTTGTTCCAAATGTTTGAGCTTTACACTTACCCATTCATTCTTGACACCCAGCTAGCATAGCATTTTTTTGTGAAATACCTTAATATTAGCCCTGGTCTATCCTTGAACATGTGAACCTTAATGGAGGCAAAAAGCCTAAGTTGAGGGTGGCTACAAAAAGGGGCCCTAGTTTAAGAAACGGATAATATGTACTTCACCTCAGGCTAAAAGCCTAAGTTGAAGGTGGCTTATGTTGTGGTAAAGTAATAAAAATGAGGTGATTAGTTGGGAAAGAAGAAAAGAAGAGGAAATCATGTGCTGGGTAAGAGAAAAAGAAAGAAAAGTTTCCTTGAGTTGAAAAGAATGGCAAATTCAGTTCAAAAATGAGGCACAGATGAAAAGAAGAAAAGAAAGCACCTGGAAAAGCTTGAAAATGAAGAATAAGGGAGGAGACAATGAAAATTGTTGAGTTGTTGACTTCAAAGTGTTGAAAAACATGGTTCAAGGATAGCTTTTCGTCACTACTTGTCTAAAATTCCATATCAAAGCCCCATGAACCTGCATTACAAGCCTATAAAGTCCTAAAGTGATCCTAATTTAACTAGTCGACAGTCCAGAGTATGAGTATATGGGCAAGCCTATGGTGTTGGTTATCATGCATGAATTTCATTTATGAGAGTAAGGATGCTTGCACAGTCCCTGAACACTCTGAATGTATTTTTGAGTAAGATGGAGGGACTTATTTTCCGTGATGGCGTTTGAATTGCATGATTATCATATGACTTGTTTGGTGATTGTGAACTGTTGATACTCCTTCCCTTGTCATAATTGGATTGCCAGATGTATCATTGTATTTTAGTTTGCTTTGTGGCTACTCAATCAGGTTTTGAAATAAAAATTGGGTACCTGAGTTGGAATTGAGTGATGTATATTTAGATAGAGTCATCACTTGAGGACAAGTAATAGTTCTAAGTTGAGGACAAGTAATAGTTCTCATTGTCTATTTAGATTGAGTCGTCGCTTGAGGACAAACAATAGTTCTAAGTTGAAGGTGTTGATATGTTGTCAAATTACAGCACATTTGATGCCTAAAACATAAGATTTTGCATGTTCTTAATGCGATCTTTTATGGTTTTTATGTACTTTTGTGTTGTTCTTGTAGAAAATATAGGCTGGCATGATTTTGGGAGAAAATTACAGATTTTGATGAAGTTCAGGACATGCGGGCCACCAACGAGTCGTAGCCCAAGCTACGAGTTGTAGTGTGCCCTTGTAATAAGAAATAGTGTTCAAAATTAGGAATTTTCAAAATGAAGGTCAGTTATACAAGGCCTACCTATGAGCCTTATGTATCACTACAACTCGTAGGAGGGGGCCTCATAGCTAGATACAGTGTTGCCAAAATTTTGAATAAGAGCTAGAATTAAGGACTATGAGAAACACTATGAGTCATAGATCAGAGCACGACTCATAGCATTGGATTATAGTAGTCAAGTCAAAAATGCCAAATGTTGACTATGAAATCCCGACTACGACTCGTAGGTCACCTTACGAGTTATAACTGCGAACAATACCTGCTTCCAGCTGTATTTTCTATCTTATTCTTAGGGTCTTTTTTGTAAATGGTATAAATAGTTAATGGTAGGACCTTAAAAAGAGTGATTCAACATTTACAGATTCTACAACAACTTTGAATATTCATAGAGAACTTTTCTAGGGTTTAGTGTAGATTTTAGTATTTTTATTTTGAAGACCCATTTTAGGGTATTTGAAATCACTTGCACTAACCTTCCATTAATCCAAGCTTGTGGTTTCAACATCAAGGTGGTTTTGTTCTTCATTGTTCTTGGGTAATCTCTAAACCATGTTTATTCAATCAGTGTTTGTGAGTTTACCCTAGCCATGAGTGGCTAATCAACCACAACTTGGGGTTGTGGGAACCATGAGGAGTGGACTTGGAATAACCCGAATTTTGTGCATTTCTTTGATTGGGTATTTGCATGTATTGTCTATTTTCCTTTATTTTGAATGTTGTTTGGTGGTGGCCAACACCAAACCCTGCCTATTATTACGATCCCGACCAAGGTAGTGACGAATAGGAAATACGAAGTGGATGACAAGATTCAGTTGATGTGTTCTCATCTAATTAACCAAACCTAACCAAGGGGAGATTTGCTGGGACAATGGGTAATGGTTAGTTGGCACATCATTGTTGCCAACCATGTGCCATGGTGAAATTCGACCTTCACCTTCACAATAAGGCTAGAAAAACCTAAGTGACTGTGTTGCATGTGATGTCTCAATTAGGGTTATCTTATCCGGGGCATTTGAGTTTACGAATCATGGGAAACACAATTCTCAAGTTGTCCCTCAACTTGCTTGTATTCTTGCATTAGTTGTATAGTATTTTAATTGTTCTTCACTTTGAAATTGCAAACCCCCCTATTTTAGAGTATATAGTGGATTGATGCTTGAAATGATTGGTAGTGAGTCAATATGGTCAACCCCGTATTCCCTATGAATTCGACCCTAACCTGTGGTTAGGTTTATACTTGATAGAGACCACTTTACTATTGGAGCGTGAACACCCGAGTGGCACCCGGGTCGATCAATGCATACACATCAAAATCAAAGACTTTTAAAATGCCAGTTACGATATCGGGCACCTCATCTACCCCTTGTCTACCTTGGAAAGGGTAGAAGTGATTGTGCCTTGGAAAACCCACTTATTGGCCACCTCTCCCCCTAGGAACCACATTATCACCTTGTGACGAACATCCTTACCCTTGTACTTGTTACGAGGGCAATCTATTGCCTTATGCCCTACTTCCCCATAACTATAACAAGTATTAGTATCCCTCAAGTATGGACCACTATGACCCTTAGCACATTTTGGACACATAACATTAGGCACCACCCCACCATCACCTTGTTTACTTGGGTTTTCAGTAGAAAACCTTCTATTAGGAGCATAAGAGGACCCTTGGCCTTGATGAAATTGGCCACCTTTAAGAATTTGGAATTTACCATTAAAACAGGCCCTTTTGGCCTCACTACTCCTCCTTTTTCTAAGCTTCTCCCCTTCCAATTGTTCGGCATATGTCATTAGGTGGGACAAATCCATGTCACTTATCAACATAGTGGAACAACACTCCTCATTAAACAAATGGAATCCCCCTATCACAAATTTGTTCATTCTAGACCTTGGGTAAAAACCAATTGGGAAGCATATTTGGAGTGTTGGTTAAGCTTGAGGGTATACTCCCTTACACTTATAGATCCTTGCTTTAAATTCATGAGCTCCATGATTTTGGCCTCCCTAATCTCGAGAGGGAAGAATCGGTTGAGAAATGTCACCTCAAATGCCTCCCAAAAAATCACATTGTTGTTCCCCTTCTCTGCTTTCCATTAGGTATACCATATTTGACCCACCCCCTTGAGTTGGTAAGCTGCCAACTCCGCCTTCTCCTCTGATTAATCCTCATAATAGCTAATATTATGTACAGCTCATCAATAAATTCTTGAGGGTCTTCATCTACCTTAGATCGATGGAACCCCGATGGGTTATTTTAATGAAGTCTCTCACCCTTGAAGCCGGTGTAGAAGCATGAGGGCTTGGGCCCCTTGGTTGATTTTATTAGTCATAGCTTGAGATAGCATGGCAATAGCATCCTGGAACTCTTCATGAGCTGGTTGTTCTTCGGGTGTACGAGCTCTTCTTTCTCTTCGAATAGGCATGATCTAGTATAGCAAAGAACATTAGTTAGGGGAAAGACTTACCTTAACTTCTATAGTAGGACATAGATTAATAAGAAGGGAAACATTTTCTAAAACTCCTCATTGCCTCTTACTCATAGTGGTGGTGCACTTCACAACCATGAATAAGACTCTAATCGACGTGGTGTGTTGGATGTCGAGGACTATTAACAACATAGTGCTTTAATACCAAGTTTATCATGACCTGGACCTAGGGCCTAGATGTGAGACGGCGAACGGGAACCTAAAGAGACCCCAAACAAGCCTCTTAGCATATCATTACACATCCTTGTTCATGAAAGCAATTAAACAACAATAATAGAATATAAAATCAGGGTAAAGGGTTTAAGGGAGTGTTTCATATCTTAAAAAAACATAAAAGAGTAAAGAGAGTCAAGCTCAAAGCATCATTACATAATTAATCCAATAATACATCTAAACTTAGAATTAAGTGGGGGCCTAGACAACTTTCCGGGCTCACCCTCGTAGTCAAAAGTATACAATAAAAGAGTCTTTGCATAACATAAGATCAAAACATATCGTCCTCAGAGTTGAGGATTCACCAAACTTGCTTCAAAGATAGTACTAGCCACATGAAGGAAAATGATCAAGTAAAGCACCGGCTCCTACATAGTAACATCATATAGGCATAGAGTATATGTTAATACGTTTGAATGTACCATGTAGGATGCGATTCAACAAGAAATTGGCAAGATAAGCAAAATGCATACATATAAGAAATGGATGAGCATAGTAACAATATGGCATGCATGAATGATGCTTGAAGTAAAATATGCTTATATAGAACATATTACATGTGTAGAAAGAGACCAACATAATAGAGACCAAGGCCTACCACCACCTTGGCGAGGAGATCGAGGTACAAACCCCCATACATGGATGCACGGGTCTACCAACCCCGAGCAAGGTGATTGAGGTACAAAACCCGCAACATGGTTGCACGGGTCTACTATTCCCTGAGCAAGGCAATTGAGGTACAATTCCCCTAACATGGTTGTTCGGGCCTACCACCCCCTTTGGGGGGCGGTCAACTTGCATTACTATAGATACTATTCATGAAAGCAACACATATATACATTCCTTTCATCATCATAAAGTCACTTAACACAAATACTATGCATTAGACTTTCAATAACTCAAGAATCCATAACCAGAAATTTTATTAAACACTTGGAGGGTGTGTAATACTAGTACAAAATCATGCAATTCAAGAGTGAAATCATGTGAGAAAAATAATGTTAAACTACCCACAAAAACTTGGTAATACCCTTATGCAAGATACATCAAAACTCCTCATCAAATCACATAATGGATATACATTCATAGCTCAAAATATGCTTAAACAGTCACAATTTTATGAAGCCCCAACATGGTTTATAACTAAATTCATAATAAGTAAGACTCATACGTAAATCAATTTAGAAATATGCAATTTATGTAAAAAAGAAGGTTGGGCACCATGGGTGAAAGGACCCAATGGTTGAAACCTACATACCTCTACTTTGGGGGTTTCCTTGATGAAGATTTGATTGAGAACTTGAAGCTTGAATAAAATCCTTAATCCTGAATGAGATTGGGACACTTGAATTTTGGGTGAAATATTTGTCTAAGTGTTAGAGAGGGTTATGGGGAATAGCTTCAATGATATGGGGTTGAAATATGACTAAGTATAGGTGTTTTTACGCATGAGAAGACTTAGGACCAAGACCCCAAAATCTTGGACCGAACAAAGAAAAGCTGGCAAAAAAATGTATATGCGGCCAGGGGTATAGATCGATTCTGGAAATCGAAAATTTGGGAAAAATTAAATTTTAATACGATTTCTCTAAAGTTGGGGGTATACCCATTTCCCATTAAATTTTTCCCCTGACCTTGAATATGAAGTCGAATTTTTGATATGACACACAGAGTTTTAGATATATGGAAACTACAATTATGGGAGCTTCCGAGGCACATTTTCCATCATTCCTTCGAGTGGTTTTACACTAGTTGATATGGAAGCTGGCCAACTCAAGTTTAGATTGAATGATGAAGAAGTTGCCTTCAATATTTGTCAGTAAATGAAGAGGCCAGAAGACCTAAAGATGGATATCTAGGAACTTGGTAAAGTCTGAATAACCAAGTTGTGCCACGATAATAAGTTTGGAACTACTTGGAAGGCAACCTGAGATATTTGATGTAATAGTTGTAGTTGTGTTTTTTTCAGCTTTTGAACTTGTAGGTAGTTTGATTTTTTGCATTTTGGATATAATCTTGGGCATTGGACTTGTTGCATACAGGGTAACAATGTATTTTATGGAGAATGTGTAGGTACATGACTGAGTCAGCTATCCTTGGTTGAAAAGACATCAAGAAGTTCTTCTACGACTGGTTTTACGGGTCGCATGTCAATCTACGACCCATACACTATCTTGTAGAACACTTTTAGTGAGAAAATGTTGTGCACTCTAGTCCACGAGCTAACTACACAGACCGTGGATAAAACTATAGGTCGTGAATGGGGCTCGTGGACCCCAGGTAAGTTTTCTGATTATTGGCTAACTATGGGGGTCCTACGACCAACTCTATGAGTCATACAGTCTCCAAAACTAGGGTTTGGGAATTGTACGAGACCATTATTCAAGGCCATAAAATCTCTACGACCCATATTCAGAGTTTCACAGAACCTAAGCCCATTAGTCATGGACCGACCCAGTCAACATATAAATAGAGGGGACAAATTATTTTGATCCCATTCTTCTCAAAAATTACAAATTAATCTCGGCAATCCCTTCCCTTTTTCCTCCGACCAATAATGACCAGCCACCCACCTTTTTTCGGTCAACTTTTGATGACACCTAGGGTTTCACCCCTTTGGTTCCTCCGCTGATTTTCTCATCATCTTCACTCAATTGTTAAGTTTTTGGCCCTAAACCCTTTAATTACCAAATTAATGTGATTATGCTGACATTATTTGATGGGTATGGTAACCCTATGGGTGTGATTATGAATCCATGTTTATATTGTTTTAATTTGAACATGACTAACGTGTTGCCAATAATTGCATAAGATTAAAAGTCAGAATATTGTGTGTAAGGCCTTGTCTTTGTGTTTAAATGATGCAAATGAAAATCATGTGGTCACATATCATCTGAATTGAATTTACTACGTTCATGGAAATTTATTATGTGATGGCATTCCTGTGTGGAATTTGAAGTTAAACCTTCAAATAAGGTTGGTTAGTTAGGAAAACAAGTAAAATGAAATTTGATTGGGTTTATAAAACTACTTGCATATGAGGTGTTGGGTGTTTGATTTGAGTCATGTAGGTGGATGTGTATACTGCTTCGATGCTAAAATGTTTTAAAAAAATATTGTATGGGGTCTATGTTGATGGGCTTAGAAGATCAAGTTACTGGGTTTTCCTATTTATGAGGGTCTTTAATGACCCATGGAAACTTCCTCGAGCCGTATTTGCTCCTCCTATGAAAATCTAGAAAGTTAAAGTTTCTGGAAAGGTATTAGACGGTACCTTCTAAAAGTTGTGGAAAATTCTATGACTCGTACATAGGGCTTGTGGATCCTTACCTGAAAAGTTTGAACACTAGAACACTTCTATGACTCAATTTATGACTCGTACATCTTTGCACGAGTCGTACTGGCCTCGTAGATGCAATTCCAGTAAGAAAAATTTGTGGCCGCTATTTCTACAATGCAATTCGTAGTTTCTACTATGGCTCATAGAGGTGCCTTCCTAAAACCTTCTATGACCAAGTCTGATCTGAATTTACTTTTCGTTCTTCGACTTATAGGGCTAATCATGCTTTCCAAATATCAATGTTTGAGGTAATATGGCCCCTAAGCCAAGACGCAATGATATCCGAGCTATGCAGAGGAGGATCAGTGATGAAACAGCGGGGGAGGAAGATGCCTCCGAGACTAGCCGATCACTTGAGGAATTCAGGGTCTAACCTGACTTGGATTCTAATAGACCACAGACGTTGGTTGCCATTAGACATAGGAATGCCAAGACCCATGCTATTGTTGTTCGTACTCCATAGTCTAATGAGGGAGGCAACAACAATAACAACTCTATTTAAATTACTCTATCTGGAGAGAAGTCAGATCGACAATAAGCCAAACACAAAATCCTTTGCCATACCACCTTAGGAATCACCATCACTACTAGATGTTCTATCCAGTTAGTGGGGCTTTGAGGGAATGGGGAACATCTACACAGAGGGCATGCAGAAGAATGAGTGTGGCAAACCAGCCCGCTTTATTTTTGAGGATCCTTGGATCATTCCCACCAGACTAGACAGTGGCCCCGGTCTCCACGACACTATCAGCAGATGTGTGCTCTAGTGGCCAGCCAAGCACCGGGAAAGTACTCCCTGACCATGGTTCGAGAGTTCTACATATCCTATGCTTCCACAGTACTCAGCATTTCTTCCCAAGGGGAAAAAGCCTCTTGCTCATCCTAGACTAACACACAATGGAGTGAGGGGCCAATAGATGGACATTTCAGAAACTACCATCTACCATATGCTATTTAGGCCCGAATTCTCAGCCACCAAATCCATAGTAGAGTACGACCGCAGGTTTGGGCAGACTATGAATAAGACCCTAATGAGAAACTAGAGCCGCAGAGCTAGCTTGATGAGATGGATGGCAGTGCAGATTGCTGAGCAGGGCCCGAACCTTGCATGTGTAGCCACTTCTTCTGAAGCCATTGTTAAGGCCTTCCTTAGTTCCTCCCTCCTCCCTCCCCCCAAAGAACTTTGGTGAGCTATTGTGAGGTTAAGGATCTAGCTGATGCTTGGAGATAATACCTTAATACCGGACGATGCTATTCTATTTACTAGTAAATTTTCTAGCTATGAGATCAATTTTCCAGCCTCATCACAGATCTGATCCATGAGGCGGCCTTGAAGAGGTCCACCTCCATCCTGTTTCCTTGCTTGATGTATATACCCTATTTAAAGTTGGGGGTAGAGAGCGTACGTCATCTGAGGACTCATTCGATTGAGGTTTAGCGCACTCTTGATGCCAACCTGATAAAGGCTGAGGCTAATCGAATGGCACTTCGGCGAGCACCGCACTAGCCAGCTCAAATGCTAGAGATGTTCACGACAGAACCACCATTAGAAGTTCCAACCACCATCACTATCGCTGCTACCGCTGAGAAATGGCCCCCATAAATGATACAGATATGGAGAGGGGGCCCACTACTATTAAGTTACATGCCCACACTGAGTCCTAGTTGACTCAGTTACTTCGGCAGATCAGGCACTGGGTCCGCTATGCTATTACAGAGCCTGAGGGATGCATACAGGCATTCATAGTCGCTAAAATAAAAGATGGACTTACAGCAGCGGATGCCTGGTTAGATGCTTTTATGTTGTAGCTCCAGCAGAGCCAGAGAACAGCATAGCTAGCAGATATGATGGCCCTATAGACAGAGTTCCAGCAGCTCCAAGCCGATATGATAGTAGCTTTGGCCGCACCGGTGGCATTCTCACAAACTACGTCCCCGGTGCCGGTGGTGGATTTGTTTTCTCCCAAGGATCAATCACATACTTCCCTTGAGAAGAGGTCCTACACTGGTGATGATCCAGGTACATTGAGGTTGTAGATGGGGCTAACATAGGAGAAGGGACTTGAGGTTGCTGTTATGCGGTCGAGATAGGATGAGAAGCTATGACAGGCTTGTGAACTTGACAGGGTGAGGGATGTTGGCCCTCCACACATGCTCCTACCTCTGAGGTGGCCAACAAGATGGTTAAGGGTAGCCAGACTCAGCTAGCAACTGGCTCTTAGCTGACCTAGTATGTTCTTTTTGACCCTTCTACTTTATTTTTTGCATTTTTGATGTGCATTGAGGACAATGCTCCTCTTTTTCATGGGTATAGGTAGTTTTAGGCCTCAGTAAATTCTGAGTAGCCTTGTCCTATAACTATCCCAAATCTTAAATCCTAAGGGTTTTCTTGCCTATGTTTTTTTCGCATGGACATTTAATTTTTGTTGAACCAGCATATTTAGAATGTGTAGGTAGTATTGGTAGTATATAGTACTAATATTTATGGCACATATATGTTTTGTATTTTTTTAAATGAAAAACGATACTCACCAAAACTTTATTACTTAGTCTAGATAGCAACCATGCATGTTTGATTGATAATAGTGCTTGTTTTGATAAGTAAGGATAAACTTGAGATGAAAAGCATTAACTGAGAGTCTATGTTGATAGTGTAATTAGTGTCATGTGAGTGTGAGATTGCTTTGCTAAATTCATATATTGTGCTACAATTCAAAACATGCCCTGTTTCTGTGACTTAGACTGTAGGTTAATTGCTTAGGAGAGGATCTAAGGTTGTTAATCATAATAGTCCACTTAGCCTAAATGACCAACCAAGTGTGAGAAATATCCCTTGATCCTAATGTTTGAGCCTTACATGTACTTTTCTTTGTAAAAACCTAAGTTATCTAGCCTTATTAGATGTGAAATCCAACATTTGGCCTTGGTCCTTCCTTGAACATTATGCACCTTGACTGAGGCAAAAAGCCTAAGTTTAGGGTGGCTATCGAACATGGCCCTAGTTCCTTGGTTGGATATTCTGCACCTCAACTCAGGCCAAAATCCTAAGTTAAGGGTGGGTGGTATAAGGCTAAACATTGACATGCCCCAAATATGTGCTTCGAAAATGCCCATAATTTCCATATATATCAAAATCCGTGCGTAATATCAAAAATTCGATTTAATATTCTAAATCAGGGCAATATTAAGAGGGAAATGGGTATAGCCCAAATTTTAGAGGACCCATAAAGAAAAATAATTTTCGTTAATCTTTTATTTCCAGTGGCCATCTGCGCCCTCGCCGTGATGCACCAGGGGCGCTGATTAGTGTTCGAATGAAGTTTGCGTTTGGTCCATGTCGTGCCAAGGGCATGGGCCAGTGTATTTTTTCCTTAGTTGTTTCCTATCTAGGCCAAGGGTATTGGGGTCATAGCCCCATGTCAACTTATGCATGAAAACACCTATGCTTAGCCATTTTTCAACTCTATATCACTCCAGACCTTCTAAAAACTCTCTCAAAGACTTAACCAAATATCTCATTCAAATTTCAAGGATTTCAAGCCTAACTTTGGAACTCAATGATTCTCTTCAAGCTTCAAGTTCTCTTCAATCTCATCTCAAGAAACCCAATTTTGAGTTATATGGGTTTCATCCATTATATCCTTTCACCCATGGAGCCCAATCTTTCTTTTTATGAAAATGGCATGTTTTCAAGTTGTATCTTCTATTGGTATATCTTATTATGGATTATGATTATAAATTATGTTAGGGTTTTATGAAATGTTGATTGATTATGCATGTCTATCTATTTCAAGCTTATACTATGAATTGGTTTTGTCTATTAAGACTATGCATGTTTTGAGCTCTGAAACTATAATCTATTATGAGGTTTAAGGATGGATTTCAAGGTATCCTACATAAGGGTTTTGCTATATGTTGGTGGGTTGATTTACCTTGAGTTTTCTCATATTATTTTACTCTTGAATTACATGATTTTAAACTAGCATTATGAACCTACCAAGTGTTTGATAAAATGTCTTGACAAGGATCCTCAAGTTATTGATGGTCTATTACATGGTTTATGAGTCAAGTGACTTTATTATGATTAATGGCTTCCATGTATGCAATAAATTCATGAAAATTATCTATGGTGTTGCAAGTAGACCACACCTTGTTAGGGGGTGACATGCCTAATCACCTTGTTGAGGGGGTGGCATGCCTCAACCACCTTGTTGGGGGGTGACAAGCCCAATCACCATGTTGAGGGGTGGATACCTCAACCACCTTGTTGGGGGTGACATGTCTAATCACCATGTTGAGTGGTGGATACCTCGACCACCTTGTTGAGGAGTGACATTCCAATCACTGTGTTGAGGGGTAGATACCTTGACCACCTTGTTGGGGGGTGACATGCCCAATCACCTTGTTGAGGGGTGGATACCTTAATCACCTTACAAGGGGATGAAATGCCTTTGATTCCAAGTAATATTTTCTTGGTCTATGTCGATTATGGTCTCTTCTCGCACATGTAATACATATTTTGCAAAGTATATGCTTTACAAGCATGTTTTACTTCAAGTATTGACCATGCATTCCAAATTGGCATTATATTTATCCATTGCTTATGACTATGCACTTTGACTAGATTCACTTATATCTTGTTGTATTGCATCCTAAATACTTAGTATATTCAAACATGTTGATGCATACTCTATGCCTATATAATATTACCATGTAGGAACTGGAGCACCTATCGATCATCCTACATGTGGCTAGTTTGGTGCTTTGGAGATAAGCTTTAGTAAGTCCTCAAGTCCATGGATACTATCTATGTTGTTCTTACCATTTTGTATTTCTTCATGTTGAACACTTGATGTTATGAGGGTGAGACCAGAAAGTGTCTTGGCCCCCGCTCCATTCCATGTAGAAATGTTGTTGGATAATTGATATATTTATGCTATGAGCTTGACTCTTGAATGTTTATGACTATCAAAGACTTCCCTTAGCCCTGTTTCCCTTATTTGTATCTCCTGTTGTTATTATTTTGCCTACAAGACCAAGGATGTGTGATTCATATTCTAAGAAGCTTATTTGGGATTCCTCCAGGTTCCCCGTTCGCCGTGTCACATCTAGGCTCTAGTATTGGATCGTGACAAACTTGGTATCAGAGCACTAGGTTGTTAATGTTCCTCGAAATCCAACACGCTGCCTTGATAAGCATCTTATTCATGGTTATGAAGCACGCCATAACTATGAATGAGAGGCTATGAGACATTTTAGGAAATGTTGCACTTCTTCACGGTTTATATCGTGCTCTAGATGTAAGTGTAAGGCTTTTCCCCTAACGAATGCTCTTTGCTATTCTAGATCATGCCGATTCCAAGAGGAAGACAAAGGATAGCCCCTACACCCGAGGAGCAACCGACTCGTCCCGCTCTTCATGCTTCTCAAGGTGGAGGGGTAGCCCAAGATGAATTGAGATTCTATTAAAATGATTGCTCGTGCTATGACCAACCAAATTCACTAAGGGATCCAATCCCTCATGCTCCCACTCTGACTTCTAAGGTGAGGGATTTCACTAGAATGAACCCACCAGAGTTCCATGGATCCAAGACGAATACGGATCCCTAAAAGTTCATTGATGAAGTGTACAAAGTGCTATCTATCACGGGGTCGATTCAGAGGAAAAGGTAGAGTTGGTGGCCTGCTAACTCAAAGGGGTTGCTCAAATATGGTTTACATAATAGAAGCTGGAGAGAAGAGATGATTATCCTATTCGTATGGAGGATTCTAAGCTTCATTCCTCAACCAGTTCTTTCCTATCGAGTTAAGGGAGGATAAAATGATGGAGTATATGAACCTTAAGCAAGATTCCATGAGTGTGACGATGTATTCCCTCAATTTCAACCAACTCTCCAAGTATGCCCCAGAATTGGTTGCCGAGCTGAGATCAAGGATGAATAAAATTTTGTTGGGTGTGTCTGACTTGGTTAATGAGGAGTGTCGTACAACCATGCTAATTAGTGATATGGACTTGTCATGCCTCATAACATATGTCAAACAACTACAGGGGGAATAACTAGAAAGAGAAGAAGTGGTGAGTCCAAGAGGGCTCATTTTGAAGGTGGATTCCAAAACTCCAAGGGTGGTCTCAAGGCCACAAGTTCCAAAGCCAAGGGTCTTCCAATGCTCCTAATAGAAGGTTTGCTAATAAAAACTCAAGATTCCAAGGTGGCGATGGTGGGGAGCCTAACCCTCTATGCCAAAGATGTGGAAGGATCCATAGTGGCCCATGTTTGAAGAACTCTAATGCTTGCTATAGTCGTGGAAAAGTGGCTCATAAGTTGACTGATTGTCCTCGTGCACAAAACAAAGGTAGATATGGTCGTCCACAAGGCCAAGGTGCAAATGTATCTCAAAAAAGGAGAGCACAAAAACAAGGGGGTGCTCCACGAAAAAATAGATTCTATTCTCTTCAAGGGAGACAAGGGGTGGATGAAGTGGCCGATGTCGTCACCAGTATGTTATAGGTTTTTTATTTTATTGTGTATGCATTGATAGAACTGGGTGCCACTCTTTATTTTATTACTCCTTTTATTGTCAAAAAGCTTCGTGTTAGTCCCGAATTGTTGTGTGAACCTTATGAAATCTCTACCCCTGTTAGTGAGTCCATTGTTGCTAAAAGAGTCTATAGAAATTGTCCTGTGTTCATTTTACATAAAATCTTTCCTTGTGATTTTATTGAGTTAGATATGATGCATTTTGATGTCATTCCTGGGATGGATTGGTGTCATGCATATTATGCTTTTATTGATTGTAAAACTCATACGGTCAAATTCCAATTCCCTAATGAGCCGTTCCTTGAGGGAAAAGTTATGATGTGGTAGTCAAGGGTAGATTAGGGATGTTAAGTCTAAACTCCTTCCTATTGAGTCGGTTCCTGTGGTTAATGAATTACTCGATGTCTTTCCCGATGAGCTTCCCGGTGTTCCTCCTGAAAGGAAAATAGACTTTGATATAGATCTCCTTCCCAAAACTCAACCCATTTGTATTACCCCTTACCCTATAGCCTTGGTGTAGTTGAACGAGCAAGTGAGAGATTTTTTTGGATAAGGGTTTTATAAGACCTAGTAAGTCACCTTAGGGTGAGTCAGTGTTGTTTGTGAAGAAAAAGGATAGTTCTCTTAGAATATGCATTGATTACCGACAACTTAATAGAGTCACCATATCAAACAAGTACACCCTACCAAGGATTGATGACCTTTTTGATCAACTTCAAGGGGCTAGTCACTTTTCTAAGATTAATCTTTGGTCCGGGTATCACCAAGTGCAAGTGAGGGAGTGTGACATTCCGAAGAAGGATTTTCGGGCTAGGTATTGGCACTTTGATTTGGTGGTTATGTCCTTTGGGTTGACTAATGCACCGTCTATATTAATAGATCTTATGAATAGGGTCTTTTAAGCCTACCTTTACTTGTTTATGGTGTTTTTTATTGATGATATCTTGATTTATTCCCATAGTGAGGAGGAGCATGTGAATCACTTGAGAGTGGTGTTGCAAATTTTGAGGGAGGAGAGGTTCTATGCTAAATATGAAAAATGTGAGTTTTGGTTGAAAGGGCTTGCTTTTCTATGGCATATGGTGTGGGGTGATGGCATTAAGTTTCATCCTAAGCAGACGGAGGTGATTAGAAATTGGCCAAGACAATTGACTCCATCGGACATTAGAAGTTTCTTGGTTTTGGAGGGTTATTACCGGGGGTTTGTGAATGACTTCTCTTTTATTGCTTCTCCTATGGCTAAGTTGACATAAAAGAAGGCAAAATTCGTGTGGACCGATAATGTGAGAAGAGTTTCCAATCTTTGAAAGATAAGCTTGTCTCCGCTCCTATCTTGTCTCTACTGGAAGAGTTGGAGGGATTTGTTGTATATTGTGATGCCTCAAGAATTGGATTGGGGTGTGTTTTGATGCAAAGCAGAAAGGTGATAGCATATGCCTCTAGACAACTTAAGGTGCATTAGAAGAATTATCCAACACATAATCTTTAATTGGTAGTCGTGGTACTTGTTTTGAAAATTTTTCATCACTCAATGTGTGGGGCTCATGTTGATGTTCTTACCAACCACAAGAGTCCCCAATATGTGTTCACCCAAAAAGATCTTAACTTTTAGAAGAAGGTGGTTAGAGCTCCTTAAAGATTATGATATGAGTGCACATTATCACCCCGACAAAGCTAATGTTGTGGCCGATGCTTTAAGTAGGATCTCTATGGGTAGTCTAGCTCATGTTAATGATGGTGGCAAAGAGGTGGCTAGAGAGCTTCACCGGTTGGCTAGATTGGGGGTTAGGTTTGATGAAGTCGATAATAGTGGGGTAGTGGTTGTTGATGGTTCTAAATCTTCCTTCATTGAGGGGGTAAAGGCAAAACAAGATCTTGACCTCGCATTGCTAGAGTTGAAGGCCTTGGTGGGAGATGGTAAAGTGGAGATTTTCTCCCAAAGGGGAGATGGTGCCCTTATGTAGCAAGGTTGATTGTGTGTGCCAAATGTGGATGACTTGGGAGAATTGATCTTGGAGGAGGCCCATAATTCAACCTATTCCATTCACCCCGATTCTAAAAAGATGTATAGAGGTTTGAGAGAGGTCTATTTGTGGGGTGTTATGAACAGACACATTGCCAAGTTCATGTCCGGATGTCGCAATTTCCAACAAGTGAAAGAGAGCATCAAAGACTAGGTGGCCTATCCTAAGATATAGAGATTCCTACTTGGATGTGGGAGGAGATCAACATGGATTTTATGGTTTGGTTGCCTAAGACTAGGAAACATTTTGACTCTATTTGGGTTGTTATGGATAGAATGACAAAGTCGGCTCACTTATTACTATTCAAAACTACTTATGATGCCGAAGATTATGCTAAATTTTTATACTTGAGTTTGTTAGATTGCATGGGGTTCCCTTGTGTATCATTTCGGATTGTGGTGTGCCATTCACTTCTCACTTTTGGAGGTCCTTTCAAAGAGGTCTTGGTACTAAGGTTAAGCTTAGCACGACCTTTCACCCTCAAACGGATGGTCGAGCCAAGAGGACTATCCAAACTCTTGAAGATATGCTTATAGCTTGTGTTTTGAAGTATAAGGGTAGTTTGGATGAACATCTTCCACTCATTGAGTTTGGTTACAATTATAGCTACCGCTCATGCATTGGTATGGCTCCCTTTAAATATCTTCATGGTAAGCATTGTAGATCCCCAGTTGGTTGGTTTAAAGTGGTGGAAATGGCTTTGCTAGGTCCAGATTTGGTCCTGGAAGAATTGAAGGAGGTGAGGTTTATAAGGAAGAAAATTGGAAATAGCCCAAAGTAGACAAAAGTCCTACTCCGATGTAAGGAGAAGAGATATTGAGTATAAGGTTGGTGATTGGGTTTACTTCAAAGTCTCACCTATGAACGGTGTGGTTCAATTTAGCAAAAAGGTGCGCCTGAAAATGTGCCTCGGAACTGCCCATATTCATAATTTCCATGTATCTCAAAATTCATGTGTGATATCGAAAATATGACTTCACTATTCGTGATCAGGGAGCAAAATTGAGAGGGGAATGGGTCTAACCCTGATTTTAGAGCAACCATATCAAATTTGATTTTCCAAATTTTTTGATTTCTAAAATCGATCTGCACCTCTGGCACGACGCGGCCGGGGTGCGGACCTATATATATATTGCTAGTTTTGTTGTTTCAGTCCAAGGCCTTTAAGACTTGGGCCTAAGCCTTCCTATGCATAAAAACACCTATACTTAGTCACTTTTCAACCTCATATCATTCAAGACATTCCCCAAAACCCTCTCAAACACTTAGACAAATATTTCACTAAAATTCAAGTATCTCAAACTCATTACGGATCTTAAAAAATTCACTCAAGCTTCAAGTTCTCATTCCAATCTTCATCAAGGGAATCTCCAAAGTTGAGGTATGTGGATTTCAACCATTGGGTCCTTTCACCCATGGTGCCCAGCCTTCCTTTTTATGCAAACTACATGTTTAAATTTGATTTACTTGTGGGTATTCTTACTATGAATTTGATTATAAACTATGTTGGAGTTTTCATGAAATGTGGACGATTTAAGCATGTTTTGAGCTGTGAGTTTATGTTCTATGATAATATTGTAGGAAGGATTTTAATGTGTCTTGCATGATGGTGTTACCAAGTGTTGGTGGGTTGATTTACATTATGTTTTCTCACATGATCTCACTCTTGAATTTCACAATTTTGAACTAGCACTATACACCCGCCAAGTGTTTGATAAAATGTCCAGTTAAGGGATTTTGAGTTATTGAAGGTCTATTGTATGGATTTGAGTTAAATGACTTTATGATGAAGAAATGAATGTACGTATGTGTTGATTTCATGAAAAGTATCTATAGTGTTGCGACCGCACCTTGTTGAGGAGGTGCTATGCCTCAATCACCTTGTCGGGAGGTGCTAGGCCCGTACTACCACGTTGAGGGGTATATACCTTGACCACATTTTTGGGGGATGCTAGGCCCATACTATCATGTTGAGGAGTATATAACTTGGCCACCTTGTCGGGCGGTGCTAGGACTATACTACCATGTTGAGGGGTATATACCTCTACCACCTTGATGGGGAGTGTTAGGCCCGTACTACCAATTGAAGTGTGTATACCTCAATCACCTTCAAAAGTGGTGCTAGGCCTTTGATTCCACGTACTAAGTTGTTGGGTCTCTTATATTGGTCTCTTCCTACACAAGTACTATGTTCCTATATAAGCATGTTTTATTTCAAGCATTGATCATGCATTCCGTGTTGCTATTATACTATCTCTTGCTTATGTATATGCATTTTGATTATGTTGCCTATCTCTCATTGCATTGCAATCTACATACTTAGTACTTTCAAATGTACTAACGCATACTCTATACCTATATGATGTTACCATGTAGAAACCGGAGCTCCACTTGATCATCCTCCTCCTCCACATGGCTAGTACTATCTTTTGAAGCAATCTTAGTGAGTCCTCAACTCCGAGGACAATAGCTATTGATCCTATGTTATGTAAAGACTCTTTTCTTTGTTTAGATGCTTATGACTATGAGGTTGAGCCCGGAAAGTGTCGTGGCCCCCGCTCAAATCCATGTTTAGAGGTGTTGTTGGACAAGTTATGTAACTATGCTTTGAGCTTTGACCTTATTTGGTGGTCTATGCTATGAAAGCCTTTCCTTAGTCCCTTTATCCTTATTTCTACTCTCTAGTTCTGTTTAATTGCTTTCGCGACCAATGATGTGTAAATGATAAGCTAAGAGGCTTGTTTGGGGCCCCTTTGGGTTCCTATTCACCATTTCACTTCTATGCCCTAGACTCGGGTCGTGACAATAATAAGACCAAATCTCTTGGTGCAAATTGGCGATGCTCAATGCAATGATCATTCTGCATCTTCATCCTTTTCTTGTACAGGGCTGAGTTCTCATATTCCCTCAAATAGATCTTATCAAGCTCATTAAGTTGGCTTTACCTTGAGTTTGTCGTAGCATTCCAATCCATCACCTTGTGCTCAAGCTCTACCAGTAAGTGAGAAGCTTACCAAAAATAAACTTGTAAGGAGACATACCATGGGTGTCTTGAATGCAGTTCGGTATGCCCATAATGCACTATCAAGCTTTCATGACTAGTTAGTACGGTTTGCATTTACAGTCCTGTATAGAATCTATTTAATTGTCCTATTGGACATATCAACTTTCCCACTTATCTATAGATGGTAGGGTGTTGCCACCCTTTACTTCAGCACATAGTTTTTAAGAAGTGCTTTGAACAACCTATTGAAGAAATGGGAACCTCCATAGCTGATGATTGGCTGAGGGGTACCAAACCTTGAGAAGATTTTTATCTTCAGGAATGTTGTGATACTCTTTCCTTCATCATTGGGAAGCACCACTGCCTCCACTCATTTGATACATAGTCCACAACCACCAGAATATATTTGTTCCCACGTGAGCTGACAAACGGACCCATGAATTATATCCCCAAAGATCAAATAATTTGATCACAATAATACGTTTAAAGGGAGCTTGTACTTGTAACAAATACCACCTTCTCTCTGGCATGTCACAAGCCTTGGCATAGTCATGAGCATCTTGGTGGATGGTTGGTTAGTAGTAGCCACACTGCAAGATTTGTATGCTATTCTAATTCCACTATGATGCGCATACACTAAGGATGAGTCGGAAGCCTCTAAAATTCTCATCATTTTCACCTCCGGAACACAATAATGAATAATCCCATCAGCGCAGAAACAGAAAAAATACGGATCATTTGAGAAAAACTTTCTCAGACCAAACATAAGCATATGGAACTGGTAGGCAATCAAGTCTGGTGGCACAATATCACTGACCAAATAGTTTGCATAATTTGCAAACCATGGTATCAAATCATGAGATGCTGCTAGTACTCTCTCATTAGGGAAAAATCATCAATTTCCACCCCATTATCAAACGTTTCCATAGTCGTGTCCTCTAATCTGTCTGGAATTTGATTTTCAGTCCTCTTTCTATCAATCATGTCGATCAAGAAGAAGTGCTTATCTAATCAGTCTTAGTTTTGCATCTTTCTTCACCATTAATTACCATAATTCTAAGTGGTCAGTACGTACAATGACTTTAGTTCCCAATAGGTAAGACCTGAATTTCTCAAATGCAAAGACCACTACCAATAGCTCTTACTCCATGATAGTATAGTTTTTCTATACAAAATTTAGGGCTTTACGACCATAATAGATGGGATGTGGAATCTTCTCTCTGCGTTGTCCCAACACCACACCAAGTGCAATCCCACTTGCATAACACATAATCTTGAAAGGCTTCGACTCATCGAGAGCAATTGTGATCGATGCTGATACCAACTTTTGTTTCAGCCCTTCAAAGGCTTTTAGGAATGCATCATCGAACATGAACTTCGCATCCTTCTTAATTAGGTTTCACAAAGGGTGTGCAGTTTTTGAGAAGTCCTTTATAAAGCACCTGTAAAAACCTGCATGTCCTAACTTCTCACACCTTTAATAGAGATAGGTGGAGGAAGCTTCTCAATCTTCTCTACTTTGGCTCTATGGTGATGTTCATGCTCCAATAAGAAAGTGGTCACTGTCAGCAATTAACCTAACCGGAGGTTAGGGTCAAATCCACAGGAATACAGGGCTTGACTACAAGACTTCACTACTAATCATTTCAAGCATTCGTAACTACAATCTCTATATGGGGGGTTGTGATTCAAAAACAAAATAAAATAAACACTAACTATAATGCTAAGAAACACTCAATTTTAGGGACATCTTGGGAATTATGTTCCCTATGGTTCATTTACTCGATTTCTCTAGATAACATGACTACAATTGGAGATTTTCATGCGGGATGGTAACTTAGGTTCTTCCATCCCTCTTGATAAGGTGAAGATCAAATTTCACCATGGCGCTTAGTCGGCCACCATGGCATGCCAACTAACTGTTACCTATTATCCTAGTCCAACTCCCCTTGGTCAGGCTTGGTTGACTAGAGGAGAACACATCAAATTGAATCCCATCATGTATTTCCCTTTTCCTATTCATCACTACCTTGGTCAGGATCGTGATAGTAGGTGAGGTTTGGTGTTCGACACCACCAACCAACAATCAATATGAAGGAAATTAGATAATACATGCAAAATGCCAATCATAGAAATGCAATAAACATAGGTCATACCAAGTCAACTACCCATGGTTCCCACACCCCCCAGTTGTGGGTGTTTAGCTACTCATAACTAAAGAAAAACCTACAAGAATACAAATACAAGGCATAGTTGAGAGTTTTACCAAAAGCAATGAAAAGTGTAGACACCACAAGTTGCAAATCCAAAAGATCGATAGATTGGCAATGAATACAAAGCAAGATTTGCAATCCCCAAAATGGATTTTCCAAGAGAAAATGATAAACTAATCTAAAACCCTAAAAGATTCTTGAGAGAATATTCAAAGGAAAATTCTATGTTCTAAAATCTAGAATCCCATAATAAAACCCCAACTAAAACTATTTATAGTGTTTACAAAACAACCCTAAAAATTACACAGAAAAGATAGCTCGCAACTGGTACACCTTGTAGATACGACTTGTAGGGTAGCCTACGAGTCATAGTTGGGGTCTCGTATCAAGTTTTAGGCATTTTGGACTCAACTAGTACGTCTCACTGGTACAAGTCATTGCTTTGGCTACGACTCATATGCTCCTCCTGTAGGCTAGGACTTCAATTTTGGTCCAAAAATTTTGGCTCTCTGATTCTTGCTACGAGTCCACCTATACGAGTTGTAGTGGAACTTACGACTCGTAGGATGGCCTCGTAGGGTTGAACTGCTCTTAGCAGATTTCTGAGTTTTTGGTCTCTGTTTCTTGTTGTGACATACCCTAAAACTCATAGCTTAGGCTGTAGCTCGTAGTGAACTAGTACATCCTATGCTTCAGCAACATCTGCAATATTTTCTCCAAAATCATGCCAACCTAAATTTTCTGCAAGAAAAACACAAAAACACATAAGAAACAGAAAAATTCGCATTGAGAACTCACAAAATCCCTTGTTTTAGGCAACAAATCTGTTGTATTTTGACATCACATCACTCTATCCACCTCTATTCCTTTGATGAAGATTTTGTGCCCCAAACCAATACCTTCCTTCACCATGAACTTTCACTTTTCCCAATTAAGAACTAGATGGCATTTTTCACATCTCAAAAGCACTATGTGGAAATGCTTCAAGTAGACATTGAATGGGTTTCCAGCCACACTAAAGTCATCTATGAATACCTTGATAGTGTCTTCCAGTATATCTAAGAAAATTGATGTCATGCATCTCTAGAATATTATTAGTGCATTACACAACCTGAATGGCATCTTTTTAAAAGCAAAGGTTTCATAAGGGAATGTAAAGGGTGTTTTCTCTTGGTCTTCTAGAGCAATAGAGATTTGATTATATCCTGAGTAACCATCAAGAAAGCAATAACAACCTTTTCTTGCCAAGCAATCTAGCATTCTGGTCCATGAATAGCATAGGGAACTAGTTTTTTCAATTGATACATTGAGCTTCCTATAGTCTATGCAAACCCTCCAACCTGTGACTGGTCTCATGGGGATCAACTCGTTGCTAATGTCTGGGACCATGATGATACCTCTCTTCTTTGGAAAACACTGGATTGAACTCACCCATTCAGTATCTGCAATTGGATATATCACACCTACATCCAACTACTTAATGATCTCTTCGTGCAAACCTCTTGCATTGGTGGGTTTACACGCCTTTGGTGTTCAATATTTGGTTTGTATTCTTTGATCAGTTGAATCTTATGAGTGCACACCCCAGATGGGATGCTAATTATGTCTATAATTGTACATCTAATAGCCCTTTTGAATTGCTTGAGTACAGAGATGACTGCGTACACCTGTTCTCCTTAAGATTTGTAGCAACAATGACAAGTAAAGTATTGTTAGTACCTAAAAACACATACCTCAAATGGGATGGAAGATCCTTTAACTCCAATGCTAGTGGCTCTTTGATGGATGGTCTAGTATGCGGTGACTCTCAATTCTTTAAGTCCAACTCAAGGTTAGCCTGATGCTTAGTGAAACTAGATACTCCTAATGCCTTTAATGTGTTATCATAGTCTGGGATGCCATCACTCTCGATATTTATTAACATTGCTTCTAGAGTTCGAGACCCAGTCTTTCCTCAATTAGCACCTCTGGTTGTACCTCATCAATCTCTCAATAACAGAGACCACTTTAAGATCCTCAGTTTTCTTCGTATATTGGTAGACATTATACACGACCCCATTATTTCCCAATATAAACTTGATTTGACCCAACTTTATATCCATCTGCTAGTCCAGTGACTATGAAGGGCCTTCTTGAGATGATTAGGACTTCGAAGTCAACTTCACAATCAAGAATAACAAAATCTATAGGGAAGATAAATTTTTCCACTTTAATGAGAATGCCATACAATATCCCCATGGGCATCTTCACTGTCTTGTCAATCATCAACAACCACATGCTTGTTGGGGTAAAGGCTCAAGAGGCATTAAATTGATGTTGGCACCTAAGTCAAACAATTCCTTTGCAAATTCCACATCTCTAATGGTAAAAGGTATAGTGAATGCTCCAGGGTCTTCTTTCTTCTCCACCAATTACCTTGTTGCAATTCCATTATTATGCAAAATCTCCTCCAAGATCTTTTGGCTCATAGTCCTCTTTTTTGTCAGCAGGTACTTCATAAACTTCGCATACCCAGGAATTTTCTCCAATGCCTCAATTAGAGGGATGTTGATTGTATGTTGCTTCAACATGGAGATGAAGTGCTAAAACTTACCTTTGTCCTCCTTCTTTTTGAGTCTTTGAGGGAAAGGAGAGGGAGGTTTACCTCTTCGCTCACCCCATCCTTGGTGTTAGCATCCCCAATCTCTATATCCTTTCGATCTACTGTCTCCTCATAAGCCTCATTATCATAACCTGATATCGGTGGGTCAATGGTCTACTTGCCACCTCATATTGTCACATCCACGCACTGTCCATAATTCATTAGATTCTACACTATGTTACTTCGTAATGTACCTTTCTAACACTGGTTAGACTGAGTCGACATCTGTCTAAGCTATTGTTCCAGCTACTTGATAGCAACAGAATGAGACTTGATCTTCTGATGAATGTTTGAGATGTCAAATTTCATTCCCTTCAAGGTCTTAGCATGAGCATCACCCTTCCTTGAAAATCTGTCGAACATCTACTCAATCCTCGAACTACCAGCCCCAATATCAAGGTTGTGCGGTAGCACATACAGACCAATCCTATAACCATCTCTTCATCACCAATCAGCATCTTTGTCCTGGCCCATGTTCCTATTATAATATCCACTTCAGTTGTTATATCTAAAGGCACCAACTCTATTGAAGTTCTGACCTTGATTCTGTTAATCTTCATGTCAATAGTCCCGATTGGACCCTTGAGCATTGGTCCAAAAAACCCCTATCTGATCAGTTGATGTTACCCAAATTACACCCCCTTTTTGAGGATAGAGCAATTGTTGTCAAGAAATAAAACCTAACCAAGGTTAGGGTCGAACCCAAGTAATACGTAGACTTAAGAGAACTCAAGTAATGCAATTTGAGTGATTAACCTACTTATCTTCCCAAAGGGGGGTTTTGCAATAACAAGTAGAAAACTAAACCTAACAAATATAGGAGTTTAACCAATATAGAGAGGAACTAGGTTTTGTGTTCCCCATGATTCCCTAACTTAGTATTATCGGATAGCCTAATTCTTTTCTAGTGTGTAGCATGCAGGACCATAAGTTAAGTTCACCAAACCCTTTGGTCCAGGCGAGAGGTGAATTTCACTACGTGACTTGGCCCATCTTCATAGTGTGCATTACTAACCCCTACCTATTAGTCCTAGTACAGCCTCCCCTTGGCCCAATTCGGTTGATTAGATGAGAACACATCAATCAAATAATGTTAATTAATATCTTTTCCTATTCATTACTGCCTTGTTCCAGTCAGTAACACTAGGCGGGTTCTAATGTTGGCCACCGCTAGAAAACATGCAAAACGAAGAGAGTTAATTAATACATGCATGAGCACCTTCCAAAAATTATGCTTCATCCAATTTTACCTTGTTAGTTCATTATGGTTTCCACAACTCTACTTGTAGATTTAGCTACTCATATTGTATGTAGATGCAAGACTTATGAATAAAAATAACATAATAGAGCACTTACACAATAGAATTAAGAACAAGCAAATCCAAACTTCAAAGAGAATCATAAGGCTATAATATGAAATCAAAGTACAAGTGTTTTTCAATGCTCTCAAATGTTTTCTAATATCTTACAACTTTTTCTCTCAAAACTATTTAACTCTCTAGAAACTTCATGAAAAATAACCTAAAAACCTATTTATGATATTTAAACTATAAGTCCTAAAAAAATAGGTTAGCTAGGTCGACACGCCTCACGAACAGCTTTACGAGTCATATTATATTCCACGGCCCATAGTTGGGGCCTCGTAAATTGTTGCTGACAAACTAGACTTGAGATCTACGACACCTCTCTACGGCCAATAAAGTGTTCTACGACCTATAGGGCGTTTCGTCAGATGAATATCTAGAAAGTCCCTCTTCTCTGATCCTTAGGGCACGAAACATGTTCTACCACTAGTAAAGTAGTCCATGACCCATCTGCATGTTCGAAGAACAAACTTCAAAAAATTAGCCTCTCACTGAATTTGTCCACAAAACCCATTTCATAACACATAGAATGATCTACTGTCATAAAAGGTCTCGTACTTCACCAAAATTTGCAACTTCTACTTTTTCTTCCCAAAATCAAGGCAAACTCTAGAGTCCTACAAATAAGATAAAAAATAGATAAAACCAACTAACATCGCATTGAGAACACATAAAATTTCATATTTTAAGCATCAAAAGTATTGTATTTTAATAGCACACCAAAACCCTCAATTTAAAATTGTTGCTTGTCCTCAATTGACAGACTCAATCTAAATAAGTAGTATAGTAACACAAAGACATCCACCTATGGCATACATCATATCAAATTTAAGCACAAATGCCGACACCAGTTTTCAAAACAAAATCAGATAGCCATCTAGAAAACCAATACAGACTAATGCATGTGACAGCACAACTATGATGAGTGAAGTACTATTAACAATCAACAATTACTGAATAAGTCTAATGCTAACAATGCAATGCAAGTGCCCTAACAGAATGGAGTCTCATATCTCACTCTCAATGATGTTTTTAGGTATCATCTTGGGTGTATGTAAAATCATTCACTCTCACAAAATATATTCATGCATCATGTCCAATACTATAGGCTTGCTCATATACTCATGAATAAGACCTTCAACTCCTTGGAATAGGATCACTCTACGAGCTTGTAACGTAGGCTCAAGGGATAGAGATATTAAGCTGGGTGAATTGGCACACTCCAAAAGTCATCATGATTTTGGTTATTATAGGTGGCTCAGAGTTGAGAAGGTTAGACGTGCTATTAGTAGGATGAAAAGAGGTAGGGCAATTAAACCCGATGAGATTCCCATAGTGTTTTAGAGGTATGTTTCCAAGGATGGCATAGAGTGGTTGACTAGATTGTTCAATGCTATTATAAAGACTGCCAACATGTCTGATGAATGGAGGAGGAGCATAATGGTTCCACTGTACAAGAACAAGGGTGATGTTCAAAACTGTAACAATTACAGGGGTATTAAGTTACTAAGTCATACTATGATGGTCTGGGAGAGAGTGGTAGAGATGAGGGTGAGAAAAGTAACAACTATTTTAGAGAATCAGTTTGAATTCAAGCTGGGGCGGACGACTACTAGAGTAATTCATCTTGTTTGGACATTAGTGCAGAAATGTAGGGAGAGAAAGAAGGACCTCCATATGGTGCTCATTGATCTCGAAAAGTCCTATAACAAAGTTCTGAAGGATGTCCTATGGAGGTGCCTAGAGGTGAAAGATGTCCCAATAACACATATTAGGGTGACAAAGGACATGTATGATTGAGCCAAAACTCGGGTAAGAATGGTAGGAGGAGACTTAAAGTATTTTCCTGTTGAGATGGGACTTCATCAAGGATCTATGTTGAGCCCTTTTCTGTTTGCCTTGGTGATGGATGAACTGACACAGTCTATCCAAGAGGAGGTTCCATAGTGTATGCTATTTTCAGATGACATAGTATTGATTGATGAGACTCGGCTAAAATAATGATAGATTAGAGGTCTAGAGACACATTTTGGAGTTCAAAGGGTTCAAACAGAGTAGGACCAAAACAAAGTATTTGGAGTGCAAATTCAGTGTAATGGGGGATGGAGCAGACAGTGTTGTCAAACTTGCTACTCAGCTTATTTGAAAGAGAGAAAATTTAAAATATCCTGGGTCTATCATCCAGAGTAGTGGCAATATTGACGATGACGTGACACACCATATTGGGACAACATGGACAAAATGGAGGCTTGCCTATGGAGTATAGTTGAATAAGAATATACTTCCTAAACTCAGTGGTATGTTTAACAGGATGCTAGTTCAACCATCTTTGTTATATCGGGTAGAGTTTTGGTCAATCAAAAACTCACATGTATAGAAGAAGCAGGTTGTGGAGATGATGATACTGAAATGGATGTGTGGATATACTTGGAGTGATAAGATTAGGAATGGGATCATTCAGGAGAAGCTAAACGTGGCTCCTGTGGGTGACAAGATGAGGTAAGTGAGACTGCGATGGTTTGGACATATGCAGAGAAGAAGTGTCGATGCTCTTGTTAGGAGGTGCGAGAGGTTGGATTCAGGAGTTATAGGAACGGGTAGAGGTAGACCAAATAAGTATTGGGGGGAGGTGATCAGAGAAGATGTGGTGAAAATTAATCTTACCGAGGACATGACCTTAGATAGGAAGGAATGGAGGTTGTGAACTAGAAAACAAATTAATGGGTTAGTAGGTTAGGTTGATATCTAGCTGTGCGGTATAGTATGGTAGTATGTTTTGTCATGCCTTTATATCTTGTGTGTTGTTATCCATCTTATATATGTTAATTTACCATATTTTGCATACCATTATGTGTTTTTAGCTACTAGTCGCTCTTTCTGTTCCCTTTCTTTCATCCCTTATCTTTCATATCTAGTTTATTCTGCTTATGGATTTTTGAGGCGAGGGTTCCCAGAAACAATCTCCCTATCTCTATGAGGTAGTGGTAAGGTTTTCATACATTCTACTCTCCCCAAACCCCACTTACGGGATTTTATTAGGCATGTTGTTCTTGTTGTTTAACGTAGGCTCAGCAATTTTGGTATGAAGTTTTAGAAACATAGTGAATAAAGGTCCTCCTTGACACAACATTTTTCTACACTTTTTCCTTACCAACGCTATGATTTTTATTCCATTCTCCCTTTTCTCCTATTTCAATATTTTCTAGGTGCTTTCTTTTCATTTTTCAGATTTTCGCCTTGCTTTTACACTTCGTTTTTCTTTTTAGCTCACAACTATGGCATCATTTATTTCTCTTGCACCCAAGTACATGATTTTTCTCTTTTTCTCTGTATTACTAACTTTCCCCCTTATTTTTGTGTTTCACCTTCACACCAACTAACCTCAACTTAGGCTTTTGGCCTGAGTTGAGATGCACAATGTCCATCCTCAAAACCAGGACCACTTTTTGGGAACTATCCTTAACTTAAGTTTTTTGCCTCAGTCAAGGTGCCTAATTTTCAAGGAAGGGCGGGTCAAATTTTGAATTTCACAACATACAAGGCTAGGTTAATCACATATTTACAAAGAATGGGTACATGTCAGTCTCAAACATTAGGATCAAAAGATATTCTATGAATTTGGTTGGTCGTTTAGGTCCACTCAAACATTAGGATAAAAAGATATTCTACGAATTTGGTCGGTCATTTAGGTTAAGTGGAACTTTTAAGAACAATGGCCTAAGATTCTTTTCTAATCCAATTAATCTACTGTCTAACTTAGAGTAACGAGGCAAGTTCTGAATTAGAACACAACATATGAATTTTGCAACTTAAGCTTGTACTCACATGGCACCAATTACATTATCAACAAAAGACTCTCATATCACGCTTTTTATCTCAATTTAACCTTGCTTATCAGAATGAGCATTGTCAACACACCTAAACATGCATGGTTGACATCTAGACTAACTAATAAAAATCCAGTGGGTATCATTTTTCACAAAAAAACATGAATATGCCACAGAGATTAGTACTATATGCTACAATTACTACCTAAAACATCCTACACATGTCAGTTCAATAGAAAGTAAATATCCATGGGGAAAAAGAACACAGATAAGGAAACCCCAGGATCAAAAATTGAGGTAGTTATGGACCCAAGATACTCAGACTTCACTGAGCCCCATAACTACCCACGCCCAATCGAAAAAGAGGTGCATTGTACCTGATGCGCACAATCAACTTAGAATAATGTAGTAAGGGTCAAAATTCATAGTTGGGCGCCTAAGCACCAGTTTCCACCTTGGGTTGCCTCCTAAGAAATTCCTAATTTATTATCGCGGCATGACATAGAGGGCTTGAGTACTCAAACCTCCTCAAGGTCCCATTCTTCCATAGTTTTTATTTCTTCCATGTTTCTAAGGTATGGCTTGACTCTTTAGCCATTTACTTTGAAGGTTCCTCCATTTCTTCTCTCCAACTCAATAACTCTATGATAAAAAACACATGCTACTCGAAAGGGTCCTAATCATATGGTTTTGAGCTTCTTAGGGAACAACTTCAGTTTGGAGGTGCATTGTAGCACCAAGTCCCCTGGTGCAAACTGATGATTCTCTATGTGACGATCATGCTGCAGCTTTATTCTTTGTTTCTAAAAGGTTGAGCTGTCATGTGCCTTTAAGCGAAACTCATCAAGCTCATTGAGTTGGCTTAGTCTAGAGTTTGTCGCATCATTTCAGTCTAGTTTTATTTTTTTCAATGCGCACATTGCTTTATGCTCAAGCTCCACTGGCAAATGACATACCTTCAGAAAGACAACTTGGTAGTAAGACATGCCTAAGGGTCTTGAATGTTGTTAGGTATGCCCATAATGCATTATCCAGCTTCTGCGACCAATCTATTTGGTTTGTATTCACAATCTTGGATAGAATCTATTTAAGATCCCTTTTAGAAACCTCCACCTCCTCACTTGTCTGTAGATGGTAAGGAGTCAACACCCAATGTTTAAGCTCATACTTTTCAAGTAAAGCCTTAAAGATCCTGTTGTAGAAGTGAGATCTTTTATCATTAATGATCACCCAAGGTGTGCCAAACCTTGAGAAAATGTTCCTTTTCAGAAACGTTGTGACACTTTTGCCTTCATTATTAGGATGAGCAACAACCTCTATCCATTTCCATACATAATCCAAAGAAACTAAGATTTACTTGTTCTATGCGAGCTAACGAAAGGGCTCGTAAACTCTATCCCCTATACGTCAAATAGCTCAATCACCATAATGGGGTTTAGAGAGATCTCATGTTTGCGAGAAACACCACCATCTCTTTGGAACCTATCACAAGCTTTGGTGTAGTTGTGAGTATCCTAGTGGATGGCGGGCTAGTAATACCCATACTACGAGATCTTTTATGTTATTTGAACTCCACTATGATGCCCACCTACCAATGATAAGTGACATGCCTCATGGATACTCATCATCTCAATCTCACAAACACAACAACGAATAAGCCCATTTGTGCATACATGAAACAAGTATGGGTCATCCCAAAAGAACTTCCTCATATCAGACATGAATTTTGACCATGGTGTATTTAGATCAAGCGGCACAATGTCACTCAACAAGTAGTTTGCATGATCTGCAAACCATGGTATTAAATTGTGGTATGCTGCCAATACTCACTCATCTGAGAATGAGCCATTGATCTTCAATCAATCATCAAACTTTGCCATTTCACCATCTTCCAGCATGGAAAGGTGATCTATGACTTGATTTTCCATCCCTTTTCTACTAATGACATTGAAGTCCAATTCTTAAAGGAGAAGTACCTATTTCATCAACTGAAATGACCTCAAAAAGTACCCAAAAATATGTCTCAGAATGTCTGGAATCTTAAGTTCCATAGATCTCAAAATTCGTTCGTTATTTCAAAAATCCGACCTCATATTCTTGTTCAGGGGGTCAAAATATAGAGGGAAAAGGGTGTAATCCTGACTTAAGAGCAAAAGATTAACGATTGAATCCGCAACCAGCTCGCGACGCGCCTATGTGTTAGAAAGTATCTTTTTTTATTTTGGTCCAAGACTTCTAAGTCTTGGGCATAAGTGTTCCCAAACATGTTTTTACCTATACTTAACCATATTTCATCTTAATAGCATCCTAAACATTTCTAATACTCACTCCAACACATAGTCATATTTTTACTCCTAAATTCAATTCTCAAAACCCTCTTCTAGAGCTAAGGATTTCCTTCAAGATTCAAGCCTCCATTTTCAAGCTTCATCAAGAGTTGTCTCCAACGCTAAGGTATGTAGGTTTTAGCCATTGAGTTTTCCCACCCATGGTTCCCTAATCACCTTTTTACTCAATTTGCATGATTTAAAGTTGATTCTACAAATGGGTTTACTACATGAACATGCCTATGAACTATGTTAAATCTGTGACTGTTTTGCTATTTTTGAGCTATAAATCCTAGATATATTATTAGGTTTGAGGAGGGATTTTGATATATATTTCTTGAGGGTGTTGCAACGTGTTGATTGATGGTTTTACAATGGATTTTCTTGCATGATTTCATCTCTAAATTGCAAAGTTTTATACTACCATTTCACACCCTCTAAATATTTGATAAAATGTCCGGTTATGGCTTCTTGAGGAATTGAAGGTCCAAAGCATAGGATATGATATGATTGATGTTATATGATGAAATAAGCTTATGTATATGATAAATCCAACATAAATTGTTACATTATACCATGCCCAATTCGGGGTGTCTAAGAACCAGGATAACTGAGATGGGGGTTCGTACTCATCAACCGAGTAAGGGGTTTGTACTTCTCTACCTAGTGATGGGGCAGCATCATCACTAACTGAGATGTGGGTTTCTACTCATCAACCGAGTGAAGGGCTTGTACTTCTCCACCTAGGTGATAGGGCAGCATCATCACCAACCGAGTGGAGGATTAGTACTTCACCACCTAAGTGATGGGGCTGCATGAAGACTAACCTACCAAGGGGTTTGTACTTTGGAAATATAACTTGGTCTATTCTACACATATGATATCCTATATGAGCATGAGTTATTTCAGTGTGTTTTACTTGAGCATTGATCATACATGTCATATTGTTATATGATGTCTATTGCCTATTGTCATGCATTTTGATTGTAATTTCTATATCTTGTTGCATTGCATCCTATATACTTAGTGCATGCAAACATACTAACGCATACTCTTGCCTACTTGATATCAACATGTAGGAAACAAAGCCTAAGTTAATTATCCTCCTACACGTGGCTAGTTCATTGCTACTCAAGCTAGTTGGTGAGTCCTCCAATTCAGGGACCTTAGTTTATGCTCCCTTGTTATGCATTGAGACACCCTTCTTTATTAGCTATTTGACTATGAGGGTGAACCCGATTTCTTTGTCTTGGCCCCCGCTCTTATCTATGTATTAGAGGTGGTTGTTGGACATGCTATGTATCTATAATATAAGTTTTGACTCTTGTCTCATGATTATGATATTTTCAAAGCTTTTCCCTTAGACCCTTTGCCCCTGATCTTGCTCTTTAATTTCTTTTATATGCTTTCGCAACCAATGATGTGTAATGGCAAGCTAAGAGGCCTATTTGGGGTTCCTTCGGGTTCTCTAATCACCGTGTCACGTCTAGGCCCTAGGCTTGGGTCATGACAAACTTGGTATCATAGCACTAGGTTGATAGATCCTCGAAGTCCAGCACACCGCGCCGATTAGAGTCCTATTCATGGTTGTGAAGCGCGCCATGACTATGAATAGGAGGTAATGAGGCATTTTAGGAAATGTTTCCCTTCTTCATGTTCTAAGTCCTGCTATAGAGGTAGTGAGTTTTTCCCCTAATAATTGTGCATTCCAATCCTAGATCATGCCAAATACTCGAGGAATAAGGCCCAAACTCCTAAGGAACAACCTACCAATGGTGAGCTTCAGGATGCTCTCGCTATGCTTGCCCAAGTCACCCCAAAAAGTTCCCAAAAATGGGCCTCGGAAGAGCCCGAAAACTTGTTTTTCGTATATTTAAAAATCCATTTGGAATTTCAAAAATCTGACTTTACATTCTTGTTCAAGGGGTTCAAATTAGGGTGACACGGGTCTAACCTCAAATTTAAAGCAAAGGAATCAAATTATGAAATTTTGCTTAGTGGAATTTCCAGCGAACCTCCGCGTGCTCTCCGCGACACGGAGTCGTGTTATTTTTGCACTGTCTTTTCCTAGTTCGCCCAAATATTTCTAAATGTTGGACCTAAGTTTTCCCAAACATATTTTTACCTATACGTAGCCTTATTTCACCCCCATATCACCCAAAACATTCCATAATATTTCCCCAAACACTTAAGACTCATTTCTAACCCTAAATTCAAGTCCCAAACTCATGGTCAATCTCAAGGATTTCTTTAAGGATCTCACCCAAGCTTCAAATCTCCATTAGAGTCCTCTTCAAGAACTTCACAAAAGCTAAGGTATGTAGTGTTGAACCATTGGATCCTTCTACCCATGGCGCCTAAACCCTATTTTCACTAATAATTCATGATTTAAAGTTCATTTTACATATGGGGCTTGTATATTATGAAATTTACTGCACAGTGATTTTAGTTCATGAATGTATGGTTGTTTTAGCATGTTTTGAGCTTCAAATCTTGGATCTAGTGTTTGATTTGATGAGGGGTTTTGATATGAATGTCTTGGGGGTATTGCAAGGTATTGATTAAAGGTTTTATTGCTGATTTTCTTGCATGAGTTTTCTCTAAATTATGTGCCATTTTACCCCCATTACACATCCCCAAGGTGTTTGATAGAATGTCTGGTAATGGTTTCTTGAGGAATTGAAGGTGCAAAGCATGAGATATGATATGAATAATGTTAGGATGATGAAATGAGCTTATGTATATGATTATTACTACATGAGGTACTACATTAGAGATTATGATAAATCCCATATAAAGTGGAATAGACCATGCCCGATCCGGGGGGACAAGAGCCTGGGTAACCTAGAATGAGGGTTAATACTCACCTCCACCAGGGTGACAGGGTGGCATCATCATCAACCTAGAATGAGGGTTAATACTCATCTCCACCTAGGTGACGGGGTGTCAACATCACCAACCTGGAATAAGGGTTAATACTCATCTCTGCCTAGGTGATAGGGTAGAAACATCACCAACCTAGAATGAGGGTTAATACTCATCTCCACCTAGGTGATGGGGTTGCCACATCACCAACCTACCGAGGGGTTCGTACCTTGTAAAGCTCGCCTAGTCTCATCTTGACATATGATATTCTATATGTGCATAGATTGCCTAAGCATGTTTTACTTATACATTGATCATACATGACATATTGCTATATCATGCCTATTGTCTATTGTTATACATGTTGATTATGAAACTTGTCTCTTGTTGCATTGCATCTCATATACTTAGTACATTCAGATGTACTGACTCATACTTTTGCCTAAATGATATCACTATGTAGTAATCAGTGCCCAAGTTGATCATCCTCCTCCACGTGACTAGACGTTGCTATTCCAACTTATTGGTGACTCCTCCATTTGGGGGACTTTGGTTTATGTTTTCCTTTTATCTATGTATTGAGACACTATCTTATGTTTTATTTGACTATGAGGGTGAGTTTGGTTGCTTTGTCTTGGCCCCTGCTCTATCTATGTATCTAGAGGTGTTTGTTGAATATGTTGTACATTTACGTATGAGGTTTGACTCTTGACTCTTGATTATGGCGTTTATGCAAGCTTTCCCTTAGTCCAATTGTCCCTATTCTCAACCTATGTGTTTTTGAATGCTTCCACGATCAAGGATGTGTAATGACAAGTTAAGAGGCTTGTTTGGGGTACCTTCAGGTTCCCCATTCTCCACGTCACATCTAGGCCCTAGGCTTGGTTCGTGACAAACTTGGTATCAGAGCACTTGGTTGGTAGATCCTCGGAGTTCAACACACCATATCGATTAGAGTCCTATTTATGGTTGTGAAGCGCACCATGACTATGAATAGGAGGCTATTAGGCATTTTAGAAAATGTTTCCCTTCTTCGTGTCCTAAGTCGTGCTATATGAGTTGTGATAAGTATTCTCCCTAACGATTGTTCCTTGCTATGCTAGATCACGCCGAATAATAGAAGAATACGGGCCCAAACTCTCGAGGAGCAACTTACCAATGATGAGCTCTGGGATGCTCTTACTATGCTTGCCCAAGTAGTGACCAATTAAGTCAAATAAGGGCCCCAAGCCCCTCATGCTACTAACCCGGGAGCTAGGGTAAGGGCCTTCATGAGGATGAATCCTCCAATTTTCCATGGGTCAAAGGGGATGAGGATCCACAAGAGTTTTTGATGAAGTCTACAAAATCTTGTCAATCATGGGTATTGGGACAAATGAGAAGGCGGAGTTGGTGACGTACCACCTTAAGGGGGTGGACCAAATTTTGTTTGGTCAATGGGAAGGTGAGAAGGGAAATGACTATGTGGTACTTTGGGAGGAATTCAAATTGACCTTTCTTCATCAGTTCTTCCCTCTTGTGCTTAAGGAAGAAAAGATGGTTGAATTTATGAACTTAAAACAAGGTGTATGAAGGTGAGAGAGTATTCCATCAAATTTAATCGACTTTCAAAGTATGCTCCTCATTTGGTGGCCGACCGTAGGTCAAGGATGAATAAGTTTGTTATGGGGTTCTCCAATTTGGTAAGTGAAGAGTGTCGGTCCGCCTTGCTTATTAGTAATATGGACTTGTCTCAGTTAATGACATATGCCGAGCAAATGGAAGAAGAAAAGTTGAGAAAGAGGAGGGGCAATGAGGCCAAGAGAGCTTATATTGGGGGCAAGCTCCATAGGGGTGGTCGATTCCATCAAGGAAAAGGGCCTTCTCATACTACAAATAGGGAGTTTGCCAATGACTTCCCTAGGCCTCAAGGTGTTGGTGGTGTGGCTCCCATTGATATGTGTACTACCTGTTCGAAGAGTCATAAGGGCCCATGTTTGAAGGGTTTCAATGCATGTTTTGAATGTGGGGAGCTTGGTCACAAGAAGGTACATTATCCTAGAAACTGTGTCAATGTTCAGAGTATAAATATGGTTCCATTGGGTAGAGGTGGTCCTCAAGGTGGTATCCCAAGGCACAATCGATTCTATGCTCTACACGGGAGGCAAGGGGTTGGTGAGGTCTCCGATATTGTTACTGGTATGTTGAAAATCTTTGATCTTTATGTAGGTCCTTTGATTGATCTGGGTGCCACCCTTTCCTTTATTACCCCCTTTGTTGCTAAAAAGTTCCATATTGAGTCGGAGTTTTTGCATGAGTCATATGAGGTATCTACACTTATTAGTGCATCTATTATTGCTAGGAGGGTGTATAGAAATTGTCCGGTTTGCATCTTACATAAAATCTTACCTTGTGTTCTTTTTGAATTAGATATGGTTGATTTTGATGTTATTCTTGGGATAGATTGGTTGCATGCATACTATGCCTCTATTGATTGTAGGACTCATAGTCAAGTTTCAATTTCCAAATGAACCCGTCCTTGAGTGGAAAAGTCATGATGTAATAATGAGGGGTAGGTTCATCATGCATTAAAGCCCATAGGTTTATTTCCAAGGGGTGCTTGTATCATCTTATGAGAGTCAAAGATGTGGAGTCCAAAGTCCCTTCCATTGTGTCGGTTCTAGTTGTAAATGAATTTCTTGATGACTTCCCAAATGACCTTCCCGGTGTCCCTCCCTAAAGGGAGATAGATTTTGGCATAGATCTCCTTCCCGACACCCAACCTATCTCAATTTCCACTTACTGTATGGCCCCGGCGAAATTGAAGGAGTTAAACGAGCAATTGAAAGATTTGTTGGAGAAGAAATTTATTAGACCTAGCCAATCACCTTGGGGTGCATCGGTGTTGTTTGTAAAGAAGAAAGATGGGTCACTTAGAATGTTCAGACTACCAGCAACTTAATAGGGTCATTACAAAGAACAGATATCCTTTTCCAAGGATTGATGACTTGTTTGACCAATTGCAAGGGGCTAGCTTTTTCCCTAAGATTGATCTTCGGTCCGAGTACAATCAAGTAAGGGTCAGGGAGTGTGATATTCCAAAGATGGCCTTCCGGACTAGGTATGGGCATTATGAATTTGCGGTGATGTCCTTTGGATTAACTAATGTGTCGGCCATCTTCGTGGACCTAATGAATAGGGTCTTCAAGCCCTATCTTGATTCCATTGTTGTGGTCTTCATTAATGATATTATGATTTATTCACATAGTAGGGAAGAGCATATGGTCCATTTGAGGGTCGTGTTGCAAAGATTGAGGAAGGAGGGATAGTATGCTAAATATGAAAAGTATGAATTTTGGTTGAAGGAGATTGCATTCTTGGGTCATGTGTTGTCCGGGGATGGTATAAATGTGGATACTAAGAAAATCGATGTGATTAGTAATAGGCCTAGACCATTAACCCCATCAAATATTAGGAGTTTCTTGGGCCTTATGGGTTACTGTAGAAGGTTTGTGAATGGGTTCTCCTTCATTACTTCTCTTATGAAAAAATTGACTCAAAAGAAGGTTAAGTTTGTGGGGACCGATGAATGTGAGAAAAGTTTCCAAACATTGAAAGTAGACTTGTGTCTGCTCCTATACTGTCACTATTAGATGGGCTTTTTTGTTGTGTATTGTGATGCATCGAGAGTTTGTTTGGGTTGTGTATTAATGCAAAATGGTAAGGTTATAGCCTATCCATCTACGTAACTCAAAGTGCATGAAAAGAACTACCCTACCAATGATCTTGAATTGGCCGCCGTGGTGTTTGCATTAAAGATTTGACATCACTATTTGTATGGGGTGTATGTTTATGTCTTCATCGATAATAAGAGCCTTGAATATGTCTTCAGCCAAAAAGACCTCAACTTGAGATAAATAAGGTGGCTAGAACTCCTTAAGGACTATGACATGAGTGTGCATTACCATCCGAGTAAGGCAAATATTGTGGATGATGTTTTGAGTCGGGTGTATATAGGTATCCTAGCTCAATAGATGGTAGTGATAGGGAGATGGCTAGGGAGGTTCCAAAATTGGGTAGACTAGGGGTGAGGTTAGAAGATGCGGGTGATGGTATTGTTGTTGTTGATAGTTCTAAATCTTTTTTGGTTGATAAGGTGATAACAAAACAAGATCTAGGCTCCTCCTTGCTTGAGTTGAAGGCCTTGGTGAAAGAAGGAAAGCTAGAGGTTTTCTCCCTAGAGGGAGATTGATCCCTTAGATACCAAGGTAGGTTGTGTGTGCCATGTGTTGATGGTTTGAGGGAAAGAATTCTTGATGAAGCCCATAATTCTTCCTAGTTTATCCACCCCGGTTCCACAAAAATCTATAGAGACTTGAGGGATGTGTGTTGGTGGGGAGGCATGAAGAGAGATATTGCTAAATTTGTTTCTGGTTGCCATAGTTCCCAACAAGTCAAAGTCGAGCATCAAAGGTCGGGTGGCCTAACCCAAGACATAGAGCTTCCCACTTGGATGTGGGAGGTGATTAGTATGGATTTTGTGGTTGGGTTGCCCAAGACTAGAAAAGGTTTTGATTCTGTATGGGTTGTAGGTGATAAGATGACGAAATCGGCTCATTTTCTACCGGTCAAGACTTCATATGGGGCTGAAGAGTTTGCAAGGTTGTACATCTATGAGTTGGTGAGTTTGCATGGGGTTCCCTTATCCATTATATCGTATCGTGGTGCACAATTTACTTCATACTTTTGGAGATCTTTTCAAAGGAGTCTTGGAACCAAAGTTCACCTTAGTACGGCCTTCGACCCTCAAACGGTTGGCCAAGCTAAGAGGAAAATTCAAACACTTGAGGATATGCTTAGGGCTTGTGTCCTGGAGCTTAAAGGTAGTTGGGATGACTACTTTCCATTGATTATGCCTACAAAAATAGCTATCACTCTAGCATCGGTGTGGCTCCTTTTGTAGCTCTTTATGGGAGGTGTTGTAGATCACCGGTGGGTTGGTTTGAGGTTAGAGAGGTGGCGTTATTGTTGTCAAATCTAGTTATGGATACTCTTGAGAAGGTTAATATGATTAGGGAAAGGTTGAGGATAGCCCAAAGTCATCAAAAATCCTATGCCGATGCAAGGAGAAGAGACTTAGAATTCCAAGTGGGGGATTGGGTTTATTTGAAAGTGTCTCCAATGAAAGGTGTGGTCCGTTTTGGTAATAAAGGGTAGTTGAGCCCAAGGTATATTAGTCCTTATAAGGTGATAGAGAGGGTTGGCAAGGTAGCTTATGAATTGAAGTTTCCTAGCGAAATGACTTTGGTTCGTCTAGTATTCCATGTTTCTATGTTTAGAAAGAGTGTTGATGATCCTAATAACATTGTGCCTATTGATGTTGTGGGTATGTTGAGGATAACTTGACTTATGAGGAGGTTTCAGTTCATATCTTGGATAGGCAAGTAAAGAGATCGAGGAACAAACAGGTGGCATCCATTAAGGTCCTTTGGAGGAACTAACAAGTCAAAAGTGCTACTTGGGAGGCCGAAGCGGACATGCAAAAGCGGTACCATTATCTCTTCCCCTCCATTCAAGCTTAATGTACTAATTTTAAGTCCCCTATGGTCTATAAAGTCTTATATTTTATCCCCTATGTCATTCATGTGCAGTCATGTTTAAGTTGGCAATTTACGATAATTTCACACTTATAATGAGATTTTTAGAAGTGATGGTTTAAATGTCATGTTGAATTCATGTTACAACTGATTTATTCATGATTATTCTTGTCTTGTACATCTCTTCTACATTCTTTGATGAATGTTCCCAAGGGGGAGATATTGAAACGACACCAACAAGTTACGTAAAACGTTCCTTAGAAGTACACGAAATCTTGTTTTCCGTATATCTAAAAATGTGTTTGGAATTTCGAAAATCCAACTTCATATTCTTGTTCAGGGGGTCCATATTAGGATGACAAGTGTCTAACCTCGAATTTAGAGCAAAGGAATCGAATTATGAAATTTTGCTCGGTGCGATATCTAGAGAGCCTCCGCATCCTCTCTGCGACGCGGAGAGGTGTTATTTTTGCATTGTCTTTTCCTAGTTCACTCAGATATTTCTACCCGTTGGACCTTAGTTTCCCCAAATGTACTTTCACCTATACTTAGCCTTATTTCACCCTCATATCACCCAAAACATACCCCAATATTTCCCCAAATACTTAGACTCATTTCTAACCCCAAATCCAAGTCCCAAACCCAAGGCCAATCTCAAAGATATCTTCAAGGATCTAACCCAAGCTTCAAATCCCCATTAGAGTCTTCTTCAAGAACTTCATAAAAGCTAAGGTATGTGGTGTTGAACTATTGGGTCCTTTCACCCATGGTGGCTAAACCTTCTTTTTACTAATAATTCATGATTTAAAGTTGATTTTACATGTGGGTCATGTATATTTAGAAATTTACTGCACAATGATTTTAGTTCATAAAAGTATGGTTATTTTAGCATGTTTTGAGCTTCAAATGTTGGATCTAATGTTGGATTTTATGAGGGGTTTTAATATGGATGTCTTCAGGGTGTTGCAAGGTGTTGATTGAAGGTTTTACCACTGATTTTCCTGCATGATTTCATCTCTAAATTTCATGCTCTTTTACCCCTATTACACACCCCCAAGGTATTTGATAAAATGTTCGATTATGGTTACTTGAGGAATTGAAGGTCCAAAAGCATGAGATAAGATATGAATGATGTTATGATGATGAAATGAGATTATGTACATGATTATTCCTACATAAAGTATTGCACTAGAGATTAAGATGAATCCTATATAAAGTGTTGCATAAACCATAACTGATCTGGGGGGATAAGAACCTGGATAACCTACAATGAGGGTTAATACTCATCTCCATCAGGGTGCCAAGGTGGCATCATCATCAACCTAGAATGAGGATTAATACTTATCTCTACCTAGGTGACGGGGTGGCAACTTCACCAACCTAGAATGAGGGTTAATACTCATGTCCACCTTGGTGATAGGGTGGCAACATCACCAACCTAGAATGAGGGTTAATACTCATCTCCACCTAGTTGATGGGGTGGCCACATTACCAACCTATCGAGGGGTTCGTACCTTGTAAAGCTAGCTTGGTCTCATTTTCACATATGATATTTTATATGTCCATGGATTACCTAAGCAAGTTTTACTTACACATTGATCATACATGAGATATTGTTATATCATGCTTATTGCCTATTGTTATACATGTTGATTATGAAGCTTGTCTCTTGTTGCATTGCATCCCACATACTTAGTACATTCAAACGTACTAACGCCTACTCTTGCCTACATGATATCACCGTGTAGGAACCGGTGCCCAAGTTGATTATCCTCCTCCATGTGGCTAGATAGTGCTTCTTGGTAAGTCTTCCATTTCGGGGACTTTGGTTTATGTTTTCCTCTTATCTATGTATTGAGACATTATCTTATCTTCTATTTGACTATGAGGGTAAGCCTGATTACTTTGTCTTGGCCCCCGCTCTATTTATGTATTTAGAGGTGTTTGTTGGACGTGTTGTGTATTTATGTATGAGCTTTGACTCTTGACTCTTGACTATGGAATTTATGCAAGCTTTCCCTCAGTTCCATTGTCCTATTCTCAATCTATATGTTTTTGTATGATTTCGTGACCAAGGATGTGTAATGATAAGTTAAGAGGCTTGTTTTGGGTATCTTTAGGTTACCCATTCACCGTGTCATGTCTAGTCCCTAGGCTTGGGTCATGAAAGTTACCAACCAAGTCTATCAAGGGGCCCAAGCCCCTCATGCTACTGCCCCGAGAGCTAGGGCGAGAGACTTTATGAGGATGAATCCTTTGATTTTCTATGGGTCAAAGGTGGATGAAGATCCACAAGAGTACATTGATGAGGTCTACAAAATCCTGAATATCTTGGGTGTTGGGCCGAATGAAAAGGTGGAGTTGGCGGTATACCAACTCAAGGGGGTAGCCCAAATTTGGTATAATCAATGGAAGGGGGAGAAGGGAAATAGTTATGTAATACTTAGGGAGGAGTTCAAATTGACTTCCCTTAATTAGTTTTTCCCTCTTGAGCTTAGGGAAGAAAAGTTGGTAGAGTTTATGAACTTGAAACAAGGTGCTATGAGTGTGAGGGCGTATGCTCTCAAGTTTAATTAACTTTCAAAGTATGCTCCTCATTTGGTGGCCGATCCTAGGTCTAGGATGAATAAATTTGTGATGGGGGTCTCTGACTTGGTGAGTGAAGAATGTCGGTCTGCCTTGCTAATTGGTGACATGGACTTTTCTCGGTTGATGACATATACCCAGAAAATGGAGGAGGAAAAGTTGAGAAAGAGGAGGGGCCATGAGGCCAAGAGGGACTGTTTTGAGGGTAAGTTGCAAAAGGGTGCTAGATTTTATCAATGTCCAGGGCCTTCTCATGCTACTAATTGGGGTTTTGCCAATGACTTCCCTAGGTCTCAAGGTATTGGTGGTGTCAATCCTATGAATGTCTATCCTAGATGTGGGAAGAGTCATAATGGCCCGTGTTTGAAGGGTTCTAATGCATGCTTTGGTTATGGGGAGCTTGGTCACAAGAAGATAGATTATCCAAGAAACCGTGGCAAATTCTGGGGTGCAAATGCGGTTCCACTGGGTAGAGGTGGTCCTCAAGGTAGTTCCCCAAGGCACAATCAATTTATGCTCTACATGGGAGGCAAGGGGTTGGTGAGATTCCCAATGTTTTTATCAGTATGTTGAAAATCTTTGACTTTGATGTGTATATTTTGATTGATCCAGGTGCAACTCTTTCCTTTGTTATCCCTTTTGTTGCTAAAAACTTCCATGTTTCCCCCAAGTTGTTGCATGAGTCATATGAAGTACCTACTCTTGTTGGTGCCTCTATTGTTGCTAGAAAAGTTTATAGAAATTGTCTTTTTTGCATTTTGCATAAGTTGTTGCCTTGTGATCGTGTTGAATTACACATGGTAGATTTTGATATCATTCTTGCGATGGATTGGTTGCATGCCTACTACGCTTCTATTGATTGTAGGACCTATAGGGTAAAGTTTCAATTTCCTAATGAACCCATCCTTAAGTGGGAAAGTCAAGATGTGATGGTCAAGGATAGGTTCATTTCATGCATTAAAGCCCGTAAGTTGATCTCTAAGAGGTGTCTATACCATCTTGTGAGGGTTAAAGATGTGGAGTCCGAAGTCCCTTCCATTGATTTAGTTTCGGTTGTAAATGAGTTTCTTGATGTCTTCCCAAATAACCTTCCCGGTGTCCCTCCCGAAAGGGAGATAGATTTTAGCATAGATCTCCTTCCCAATACTCCACCTATCTTCATTCCCCTTACCTTATGGCCCCGGCAGAGTTGAAAGAGTTAAAGGAGCGATTAAGGAATTTGTTGGAGAAGGGATTTATTGATCTATCCAATCACCTAAGGGTGCACTGGTAATGTTTCTAAAGAAGAAGGATGGATCACTTAGAATGTTTATTGACTACCGGCAACTCAATAGGGTCATTATAAAGAATAGATATCTTCTTCCAAGAATTGATGAATCATTTGACCAATTACAAGGGGCTAGCTTTGTCTCTAAGATTGATCTTCAGTCCGGGTACCATCAAGTGACGGTGAGGGAGTGTTATATTCCCAAGATGACTTTCCGGACTAGATATGGGCATTATGAATTTGTGGTGATGTCTTTTGGATTAACTAATGCACCGGCCATCTTCATGGTCCTAATGAATAGGGTCTTCAAACCCTACCTTGATTCCTTTGTCGTGGTCTTCATTGATAATATTTTGATCAATTGACATAGTAAGAGGAGCATATAGATCATTTGACAGTGGTGTTGCAAAGCTTGAAGGAGGAGAAATTATATGCTAAATATGAAAATCGTGAACTTTGGTTGAAGGTGGTCGCATTCTTTGGTCATGTGGTGTCGGGGGATGATATTAAGGTGGACCTAAGAAGACCTATGTGATTAGAAATTGGCCTAGACCATTGACCCCATCGGATAATAGGAGTTTCTTGGGCCTTGCGGGTTACTATAGAAGGTTTGTGAATAAGTTCTCCTCCATTGCTTCCCCTATGATAAAATTGACTCAAAAGAAGGTTAAGTTTGTGTGGAACGATGAACATGAGAGATGCTTCCAAGCATTTGAAAGACAAGCATGTGTCCTCTCCTATATTGTCACTACCAGATGGGCTTGAGGGATTTCTGGTGTATTGTGATGCTTCCCGGGTTGGGTTGGGTTGTATATTGATACAAAATGGTAAGGTCATAGCCTATGCTTATAGGCAACTTAAAGTGCATGAAAGGAATTAAGCTACCTATGATCTTGAATTGGCCACTATACTATTTGCATTAAATATTCAGCGTCATTATTTGTATGCGATGCATGTTGATGTCTTCACGATCATAAGAGCCTCCAATATGTCTTCACTCAAAAAGATATCAATTTGAGGCAAAGAATGTGGCTAGAACTTCTTAAGGACTATGACATGAGTGTGCATTACTATCCTGGTAAGGCAAATGTTGTGGTGGATGCTTTGAGTCAGGTATCCATGGGTAGCTTAGCTCATGTTGATGGTAGTGATAAAGAGATGGCTAGGGAAGTGCACCAATTGGCTAGATTGGGGGTGATGGTGTTGTTGTTGTTGATGGGTCTAAGTCTGCATTGGTTGATGAGGTGATAGCAAAACAAGTTCTTGACTCCTCCTTTCTTTGAATTGAAGTCCTTGGTGAAAGAGGGCAAAGTAGATGTTTTCTCCCAAAGGGGAGATGGGGTGCTTAGGTACCAAGGTAGGTTGTTTGTGCCTTGTGTTGATGGTTTGAGGGAGAAGAACCTTGATAAGACCCACAATTCTTCATATTCTATCCACCCAGGTTCCACCAAAATGTATAGAGACTTGAGGGATGTGTATTGGTGGGGAGGCATAAAGAGGGACATTGCCAAATTAATTTTCGGTTGCCATAGTTGTCAATAGGTCAACGCCGAACTTCAAAGGTTGGGTGTCCTAACCCAAGACATAGAGATTCCCAGTGGTTCAGATCCTAGATAGGCAAGTGAAGAGATTGAGGATCAAGGAGGTGGCATCCGTTAAGGTCCTTTGGAGGAACCAACAAATCAAAAGTTCTACATGGGAGGCCGAAGCGGACATGCAAAAGCAGTATCCTTATCTTTTCCACTCCATTCAATCCTAAGGTACTAATCCTAATTCCCCTATGTGATTTCAAGTCTTATATTTCAGCCCCTATGTCATTCATATGCCTTTATGTTTAAGTTGATAAATTATGATGATTTTACACCTGTGTTGAGATTTTGAAAATGGTGTTTTAAATGTAATATTGCACTCTTATTGGGGTTGATTTGTTTATTGTCACTCTTGTCTTGTATGTCTCTTTTACATTTGAGGACGAATGTTCCCAAGAGGGTGATATTGGAATGACCCCAAAAAGTGCCTGAAAATGTGCCTCAGAATGCCCTGGAATTTTATATTCCATATATCTCAAAACCCACTTGCTATTTTGAAAATCCAACTTCATATTCTTGTGAAGGGGTCAAAATTAGGAAAATAAGGATCTAACCCCAATTTAAAAGCGAAAGATTATAAATTATAATTTTTCAAGGTGCGAATTGTTGAGAGGAATCCGTGACCCCCTTGCAACGTGCCTCTTTGTTAGAAAGTGTCTATTTTTTTAGTTCGGTCCAAGACTTCTAACTCTTGGGCCTTAGTGTTCCCAAACATGTTTTTACCTATACTTAGCCATATTTCACCCTCATATCATCCTAAACATTTCCCAATACTCACTCAAATACTTAGCCATATTTTCATTCCTAAATTCAAGACTCAGAACCCTCATCTGGAGCTAAGGTTTTCCTTCAAGCTTCAAGCCTCCATTTTCAATCTTCATCAAGAGTTTCTCTTAAGCTAAGGTACGTAGGTTTTAGCCATTATGTTATTCCACCCATGGTTCCCCAATCACCTTTTTACTCTATTTGCATGATTTAAAGTTGATTTTACAAATGGGTTTACTACTATGAACTATGTTAAAGTTGTGACTGTTTTGCTATGTTTTGAGCTATAAATCTTGGATCTATTCTAATATTTGAGGAGGGTTTTATGTATATTACTTGAGGGTACTGCAAAGGTATTGATTGATGGTTTTACAATGGATTTTCTTGCATGATTTCATCTCTAATTTGCATGATTTTATAATACCATTTCACACCCTCTAAGTGCTTGATAAAATTTTCAGTTATGGCTTCTTGAGGAATTGAAGGTCCAAAGCATGGGATATGATATGATTGGTATTGTGATGAAGAAATGAGTTTATGTATATGATACATCCTACATAAAGTGTTGCATTAGAGCATGCCTAATCCGGGGGGTCTAAGAACCTAGATAACCGAGATGGGGGTATGTTCTCATCAACCGAGTAAGAGGTTTGTACTTCTCCACCTAATGATGGGGTGGATCATCACTAATCAAGATGAGGGTTTGTACTCATCAACCGAGTGAAGGGTTTGTACTTCTCCACCTAGGTGATAGGGAAGCATCATCACCAACCGAGTGATGGTTTAGTACTTCACCACCTAAGTGATGGGGTAACATCATTACTAACCTACCAAGGGGTTTGTACTTTGGAAATCTAACTTGGTCTGTTCTACACATATGATACCCTATATGAGCATGAGTAATTTAAGCATGTTTTACTTGAGCATTGATCATACATTCCATATTGTTATGTGATGTCTATTGCCTATTGTTAGGCATTTTAATTATAATGTCTATCTCTTGTCGCATTGCATCCTACATACTTAGTACATTCAAATGTGCTGATGCATACTCCTGCCTACATGATATCACCATGTAAGAACTGGAGCCCAAGTTGATCATCCTCCTCCACATGGCTAGTTCGGTGCTACTCAAGCTAGTTGGTGAGTCCTACACTTTGGGGACCTTAGTATATGCTCCCTTGTTATGTGTTGAGACACTCTTGTTTATGTTCCATTTGACTATAAGGGTGAGCCCGGTTATTTTGTCCTGTCCCTTGCTCTTCTTTATGTATTAGAGGTAGTTGTTGGACATGTTATGTATCTATAATGTGAGTTTTGACTCTTGTCTCTCGATTATGATACTGTGCAAGTTTTTCCCTTAGTCCTTTTTCCCCTATTCTTTCTCTTTAATATCTTTGATATGCTTCCGCGACCAATGATGTGTAATGGAAAGTTAAGAGGCTTGTTTAGGTTTCCTTCGGGTTCCCCATTTATCGTGTCACATCTTGACCCTAGGCTTAGGTCGTGACATCAACCTTGGTTTTGCATCCTTCTTCTCCATCAAATACCTCGGTGCTGAGTGGTCTATGTGCACCACCACTCTAGCCCCCAATAGATATGATGGGAATTTCTCAAATGCAAAGACCACTGCGAGTAACTCTTGCTCAATGATAGTGTACTTCTTATGGGATGTAATTAGGGCCTTGCTAGCATAGTATATACAATGTAATATCTTCTCTTAGTTTTATCCCAATACTAAACCAAGTGAGACCCCACTTGCATAACACATGATTTCGAAGGGCTATGACCAGTTTGGATCTACAATGATTGGGGATGAAATTTGCTTTTATTTCGATCCTTCAAAGGCTTTCGAGGCATGCATCATTGAAAATGAACTAAGCATCCTTCTCAAGAAACTTGCATGATGGATGTGCTATTTTAGAGAAGTCTTTTATGAACCTCCAGTAGAATCCTGCAAGCTCTAGGAAGTTCCTCACACCCTTTACTAAGATGCATGGGGGGAGCTTCTCAATCACCTCCACTTTGGTTCTATCAATCTCAATCCTTTTGTTGGACATTTTATGCCCCAACATAATGCCTTCATTTACCATGAAGTGACACTTCTCCCAATTGAGTACCAAATGGCTTTCCTTATATCTTCGCAGCACAGCATGCAAATGCTTCAAGCAGTCCTCAAATTAGTCCCTGACCACACTAAAGTTATCCATAAAGAGTTCAATAATGTCCTCCATCATGTTGAGAAGATGGACATCATACATCTCCAGGATGTCGCTACTGCGTTACACAATCCGAATGGAATCCTCTTAAATGCGAGGGTGTCATAGGGGCATTTAAATCTCATCTTCTCTTTGTCCTTTGGAGCAATGGTGATCTCGTTATAGCCTGATCATCCATCAAGGAAGCCATACCAACCCTTTCCAGCTAATCGGTCCAACATCTGATCCATGAATGGTATAGGGAAGTGATCCTTTTCTTTCAACGCATTGAGTTTTTTGTAGTCCATGAACACTCTCCATCTAATGATTGGCCTCATGGGGATCAACTCATTATTGGCATTCGGTACCACCATGATGCCCCCTTTCTTTTGAATACATTGAGTCGGGATCACCCATTCATTATCAGCTATCAGATAGATCACTCATGCATCCAATCATTTGATGATTTCCTTACACATGACCTCTTGCATGGGGGGTTGAGATGTCTTTGTTGCTTGATACTTAGCTTTAGTCGATGATCAACTAGAGTTTGTGTTTACATATCCTGGGGAAGGATACCAATGATATCTGCAATCATCCACCCAATGGCCTTCTTAAATTGTTTGAGCACTGTGACAAGGGCATTCACCTGCTCATCATTTAGATCCACAGCAACTATAACTGGCAAGGTGGTGTTGGCTCCCAAAAATGTGTATCTCAAATGTGCCAGAAGGGCCTTCAACTCTAGTACCGGTGGTTCTTCTATGGATAGCTTGGTTGGCAATGACTCCCAATTCTACAAATCTAGCTATAACTTGGTTTAGCATCTAGGGTCATAAGACAATGCTAGAGAATTCACTATTTTCTCATAATCTGGGATGCCATCACAATCAAAGTTCATCAGCACAACTTCTAAAGTATCAACATCCATCTTACCTCAAGTGATACTTCTGGCTCAACATCATCAACAGTCTCAATAACAGAAACCACCCTAAAGTCATTTTCTTTCTTTGCTTGCTGACAGATGTTGAACATGACCTCATCTTTCCCAAACCTGAACTTGAGTTGGCCCCACTCCATGTCTACCAAAGTGCATCCAGTAGCTAAGAAGAGCCTCCCCACGATGATTGATACTTCAAAATCAACCTCGCAATCCAAGATCACAAAGTCTGCAGGGAATATAACTTTGTCAACCTTCACAAGAACATTGTATAGTATCCCCACAGGATTTTTCACTGTGCGGTCATTCATCAACAACCGCATGCTTATCGAAGTAGAGGCCCCCAATCCTATATTCTTGAAGACTGCAAGGGGCATCAGATTAATGCTAGCACCTAAATCACATAGTGCCCTTGTAAACTCTACATCTCCAATGGTGCAGGGTATAGTAAAAACACTAGGATTTTCTCACCTTTAGACCAAGGACCTCATAGAAATGACACTGTAATGTTGAAGCTCTTAGGAAAGCTCCTGACTCACAGTGTGCTTCTTCGTAACCAAGTCTTTCATGTATTTTGCATACCCTAGCATCTTATCCAATGCCTTGATGAGAGGGATGTTAATGGAGAGTTGTTTCAGCATGGGAGAAAGTGCTTGAACTTGCCTTCTTCCTCCCTCTTTTAAATTCTTTGAGGGATAGAAGGAGGAGGCCTAGGAATGGGCTTCAACTTCTGTGGCGCATCAGCAACTTTACTCACCCCATCATGGCCACAATCATCTCCAGTATTTGGATTTTCCACCTTAAATGTCTCCTTTCGAACATCATCCTCCTAAACTAGCATTGAAGGGTCAATGGTGCTCTTGCCACCACGAGTAGTAACCTCTAGGCACTTTCTTTCATTCTTAGGGTTTTGAACTATGTTTCTACGTAGTGTACCCCTCTGATGCTGATTAGTTGAGTCGACACCTGACTGGACTGTTGCTCGAACTGTTTGATGGCAATAGAATAAGACTCAATTTTCTAATTAATACTGGAGGTCTTAGATTTCATTCCCCTCAGAGTCTTATATTGTGTCTCAACTTTCTTTAACAGACGATCAAACATCTCCTCAACTATTGAACTACTAGCACCTGTGTCGCAGTTGTATGGTAGAATATATAGACCATTTTTGTGACCTTCTCTGTGACTCCAATCTGCATCTCTGTCTTGGCCTCAATTTTAGTCATAGTATCCTCCGTTGTTATCCTTGAAAGCTCCATCCTAATTGAAGTTCTAACCTTGATTCCCTTAACCTTGGCATTAGTCTAGAAACCCCTAGTCTAATCAGCAATAGAACAAGTGTCCTCCTCGTAATAGGGATCATCATACATGGTGCACGTGGAGGTTATTGAAAAAATGCATTTACTTGCTCCTGATTTTTTTTCATAATCACTTCCATACTAGTGCGGGTTCGGGCAAGCTCTTGCATAATCTCTTCATCGATCTTAGCTTGCTCCGAACAAATACTGATAGCGTAGAACTTTTAGTGGATACTCTTTCCCTTTGTCACCATGCACGATTGGTATTAACCACTCTCTATATCCTTTTTACAATCCTTGCAAATTGCTGACCAAAGAACATGCCCCAATAATGCTATCAGCATAAGCTGACAGTTCTCATCAAGGGCACGGAAGAAGATCTCCACCAAGACATCATCAACAATCATGTGGTTTGGGACATTCCTCAAGCACTTAGTAAACTGTTACCATGTAGTACTAATCCAATCACCAGGAAGTTGCTCAAGTTGTTGATCTAATCTTTCAACTTGAGCTTCTTTGACCTTGGGAAGTACCTCTCCAAAAAGGTTCTCTCCAATTCAGCCTAATTGTTGATCGAACTCTGTGGGAGCTCAGATAGTCATAGTGCTGCATTTCCCGTAAGAGATAATGGGAACACACAAAGTTCCACGACATCCATAGACAAATTTTGTGTTTCCATTACACTCTTGTAGACAAATGCGACATTGTGTAGATGGTTATAAGGATCCTCCAATGGTAAGCGCGCAAATAGACCACAATTCTGTAGCATCTGAAGCAACACACTCGAGACTATGAACATTGTGTTAGCCAATAGTGGCAACACAATAGCTCTAGTCAGCCATAGGATTCAACCTGCATTGGTTCCACCGATAAGTATTGACATTGATATCTTATGGTTGTGGAGCAATGTCCTCAAGAAGAGGTGGTTCTCATGATCAGCTTTCTCATTCTCGTTCCAGTTCAGAGCTGCACTAGTCACATTGTTGGTGTTATCTTGGGTCATTCTTTTTAGCATTTCCTAGATCTCTTGGTCAAACGGTGTCAAGGGTCTGCCTCGATTTTACGTATTAAGCGTACACTACACTTGTACCCTGCAAAGAAACAAAAACAACAAAACACATAAAATGAAGGAAATAAGGGTTAATACCCAAATCACGTTGAATTAACCAAGTCTAGTCATATTCCCCAGCAATGGTGCCAAAATCTTGATGTTGCCCAAGTTACAACTCCTTTTGAGGGTAAAGAGGTCATTGTAAAGAAGTAGAACCTAACCAAGGTTAGGGTTGTAATACGTAGACATAGGAGATTTCAAGTAATGCAATTTGAGTGATTAACCCACTTATCTCCCCAAAGGGGAGTTTTGCAATAAGAAGTAGAAAATTAAACCTAACTAACAGAGGAGTTTAACCAATATGGAGAGGAACTAGGGTTTGGTGTTCCCTATGATTCTCTAACTTAGTATCACCGGATAGCCTAATTCTTTTCTAGTGCATAGCATGCAGGATGAGAAGTTAAGTTTACCAAACCCTTTGGTCCATGCGAAAGGTGAATTTTACTACGTGACTTGGCCCATCTCCGCAGTTTGCATTACTTACCTCTACATACTAGTCCTAGCATAACCTCCCCTTGGCCCAGTTCGGTTGATTAGATGAAAACGCATTAATTAACTCATGTTGATTAATCTTTTTTCCTATTTATTTACTACTTGGTCCATTCAGTAACACTAGTAGGTGATAATGTTGGCCACCACTAGAAAATATGTAAAACCAATAGAATTAATTAATATATGCATGCACACCTTCCAAGAATTATGATTTATCATGTTTTACCTAGTTAGTTCTTCATGATTCCCACAACCCTAGTGTGGATTTAACTACTCATGCTTTGTGTAGATGCAAGACTTATGAATTGGAATAACATAATGGAGCACATACACAATTGAATTAAGAATAAGAAAATCCAAACTTCAGAGAGAATCACAAGGTTATAAGATCAAATCAAAGTATAAGTGTTTCTCAAAACTCTCCAATGTTTTCTACTTGATCTCACTACTTTTTCTCTCAAAACTATTCAACTCTCCAGAAACTTCATGAAAAATAACCTCAAAACCTATTTATAATATTTAAAATATAAGTCTTCAACAAAATATGATAATTGGGTTGGTACGCCTCACGGACACCTTTACAGGTCGTATTGCATTCCATGGCCCGTAGTCGAGGTCTCATAAATTGTTACTGACAAACTAGACTTCAGATCTACAATAACCCCTCTATGGACCATAGTGGGTTTCGTCTAATGAATATTCAGAAAGTCTCTCTTCTCTGATCCTCAGGGCATGAAACATATTCTACCACTCATAAAGTACTCCGCAACCCATCTGCCTGTTTGTAAAACAAACTTCAGAAAATTAGCCCCTCACTGGAATTGTCCACAAAACCCACATCATAGCCCGCAAAATGATCTACGACCAGTAAAGGAGCTCGTACTTCACCCAAATCAGAAACTTCTTTTTTTTCTTCCCAAAATCAAGGCCAACCCTTGAATCCTGCAAATCAAACACAAAAACACATAAAAGTAACTAATGTCACATTGAGAACAAACAAAATTATTAAGTTTTAAGCATCAAAAGTTTTGTATTTTGATAGCACATCATCAATGGAAAAGCAAATTTCCTACTCATAGTAGGGCTTCTCGTACATGGGTGCTCGTGGAAACTGATAACCGATTGTATTCATGCTCTTCCAACTTTGCTTCATCAACAACCTCATATTAGTATTGATCCAAGCCAATTCTTGCATCATATCTTCATTTATCTTAGCGTGCTCTGAATTAGTGCTAACAGTGAAAGAGCTTTTGGTCATTGACTTATCTCTCGAGCCCCATGCATGATTTTTCTTTGCTACTTTTTCCAGTCATTCTGCTATAACCAAAAATGGACAATCTAAGAGTGATCTGCCAGTGATTGTGTCGGACACTGTTTTGCAATTATCATCAAGTGTTTGATAGAAAATCTCCACCAACGAATTATCAACGACCTTGTGGTCCTGAATACTCTTTAAAAAGTTTGCAAGTCTTTCTAATGTGGAACTGATTGAATCCCCAGGCAATCGCTCAAAGTTGTTAATTTGATGCTTCAACTTTAACATCTTTGACCTAGGAAAGAACCTCTCCAAAAAGGCCTTCAACATTTCAGCCCAGGTGGTGATTAAACTTTTTGGGAGCTCAGATAACCATAGTGTATTTTTTCCTGTTAGACACAATGGAAAAACATGAAGCCCAACGACATCCATGGATAGATTTTGGTTCCCCATCATACTCTTGTAGACAAAGATGACGTTGTATAGATGGTTATATGGATCCTCTGATGGTTATCCCTCGAATAGCCCTATATTCTATAGCTATAGTAGCCCACCCAAAATAACAAATTTTGTGTCATCTGGTAATAGAGGTTACACATTAGCTCCGATGATATCCACTACCGTAGGTTCAAGCCTTTCAATGTTTAGAGCAGCTCAAAGATCCTGTGGTGGTGTATTTGCATCCTCAAGTGGTGGTAGTGGGTTATTATTATTTGGATTCAGCGCTGCATTTATGGAATCATTTGTGAAACAACAACAAAAAGTGCTCAAAAATGTGCCTTGAAAGTGATTGGAATTATAATTTCCATATATCTCAAAATTCGTACGTAATATCGAAAATCCGACTTCATATTCTTGATTGGGGGAAATTGAGTGGGAAATTGGTCTAACCATGATTTTAAAGCAAACGAATCATAATTTAAAAATCTAAAATTTTCCTTATCTAGTGTTGATCCGCGCCCCTAGCGCAACGCGGCTGGAGCGCGCACCAGTGTTAAAAAGTTGCCAGTATTGTTGTTCGGTCCAAGGCTTTTGGGTCTTTGGCCTAAGTCTTCCTATGCGTAAAAATATCTATACGTAGCCATATTTCACCTTCATATCATACTAGACATTCCCCAATACTCTCTCAAACACTGAGATAAATATTTTACCCCAAAATTCAAGTCCCAAAACTCATCCAAATTTAAAGGATTTCACTCAAGCTTCAAGTCTCCATTTCCAATCTTCGTCAAGAATTCTTCAAAGTCAAGGTATGTGGGTTTCAACCTTTGGGTCCTTTCACCCATAGTGCCTAAGCTTCCTTTTTACAGAAATGTTATGCTTCTAAGTTGAGTTTACTTATGGGTCTTCTACTATGAATTTGACTATGAACTATGTTAGGGTTCAGTAAAACTGTGACTATTTTAGCATGTTTTGAGCTATGAATCTTTGATTTATCTTGAGATTTGATGAAGGATTTTGATGCATATTGTATGATTATGTTACCAAGTATTGGTGTGATGATTTACTTCAAAATATTTTGCATGATTTCACTCTTTAATTGTATGGTTTTACACTAGCATTACACACCCATCGAGTGTTTGATAAAATATCCAATTTAGGGTTCTTAAGCCATTGATGTTCTATTGCATGACCTATGATTTGCATAACTTTATGATGATAAAGAATGGTATAAATGTGTTGATTTCATGCAAAATATCTATAGTATTGAAAGTTGGTCAATTGCCTCGTTCGGAAGGTAGTATGCCTGAACTACCATGTTGGGCGGTACGTACCTCAATTGTATCGCTTGGGAGGTAGTAGGTCAGTGCAAAAATGTTATAGGTTCGTACCTCAATTGCCTCTCACAGGAGATAGTAGGCCCGTGCAACCATGTTTAGGGATTTGTACCTCAATTGCCTCGCTCGGGAGGTAGTAGGCCTGTGGAAACATGTTGATGGGTTTGTACCTCAATCACCTTGCCAAGGAGGTGCTATGTCTTGATTACTATCGATGTTCTCTTACCACACATGTAATATGTTTTATGTAAGCATGATTTACTACAAGCATCCTTCATGCATGTCATATTGCTATATGCTTATTTATTGCCTAAATATGTATTTTGAATATGTTGCCTATCTATTATTGCATCTCATCCTACATATTTAGTATATTCAAATGTAGCAACGCATACTCTATGCCTACATGATATTACCCTGTAGGAACTAGAGCCTCGCTTGATCATTCTCCTCCTCCACATGTCTAGTACGATTCCTCTCAAGCTAGTTTATGAGTCCTTAACTCTGAGGGTGATGTATTTTTCACTTACGTTATGCTAATACTCTCTTACTTTTATTTGTATGCTTTGGCTATGAGGGTGACCCCAGACGCTTGTCTTGGGCCCTGCTAAGTTATATGTTTAGAGGTGTCATTAGACAACATATGTAATGGAGCCGTTAGGCTTAATTCTTTTTGACTCCATGATGTTTTATGATATGAAAGATGTCCATTAGCCCATATCCCCTCTTTACTATTATTTTATTTCTTTCGCAACCAATGATATGTAATGATAGGTTAAGAGGCTTGTTTGGGGTCCCTTCGAGTTCCCCATGCATCGTGTCACGTCTAGGTCTTAGGCTTGGGTGGTGACAAACTTAGTATCAGAGCACTAGGTTGTTAATGGTCCTCGGCGTCCAATGCACCACGTCCATTAGAGTCTTATTCATGTTTGTGTTGTGCACTACAACTATGAGTAAGAAGGTGTGAGATGTTTTAGGAAATATTTCCCCTTCTTCTTACTCTATGTCGTGCTACAGAAGTTAAGGTAAGTTTTTCCCCCCAACAATTGTTCTTTGCTATGCTAAATTATGCCTAACACAAGAGGAAGAAGAGCCTGCACACCCGAGGAACAATCGGCTCATGGTGAGCTCCGGCATTCTCTTACTTTGCTAGCTCAAGTTGTAGCTAATTAAGCTAACCAAGGGGCCCAAACCCCTCATGCTCCTACTCCAGCATCTCAGGTGAGAGATGTTATGAGGATGAACCAATCGGAGTTCAATGGGTGTAAAATGGATGAGGACTCCCAAGAACTTATTGATGAGGTATACAATATGTTGTGCATTATGGGTGTGAGGTCAGAAGAGAAGGCGGAGTTGGTGGCTCATCAACTCAAAGGCATGGCTCAAATATGGTACACTCAATGAAAAGAGGAGAAGGGGAACAACAATGTGGTTCTATGGGAGGAGTTTAAAGAGGCATTCCTCAACCGCTTCTTTCCTCTTGAGCTTAGGGAGGCCAAAATGGTGTAGATCATGAATTTGAAGTAAGGGTCTATGAGTGTGAGAAAGTATACCCTCATGTTCAACCAACTCTCAAAATATGTTTCATACTTGGTTGCCGACTCGAGGTCTAGAATGACTAAGTTCATGATGGTTGTATCCGATCTGGTGAGTGAAGAATGTCATACCACCATGTGGATTGGTGAAATGGACTTGTCCCGCCTTATGACTTATGCTGAACAATTAGAGGGGAAGAAATTGAGGAAGTGAATGAGTCTTGAGGCCAAGAGTGCCCATTTTGATGGTGAGTTCCAAAGTCTCAAAGGTGGCCGATTTGATCAAGGCCAATGGTCTTCTCGTGCTCCTAATAGGAGGTTTGTCAATGTCTACCCAAGGGCCCAAGGTGATGGTGATGTGGGGCCTAATGATATGTGTCCAAAATGTGGTAAGGGTCATGGTGGCCCATTCTTGAGGGCTACTAATGCTTGCTATAGTTGTGGGGAAGTAGGCTACAAGATAATGGATCGCCCTCTTAACCGGAACAAGGGTAAGGATGTTCCTCCATAAGGTCGGGGTACCAATACGGTTCCTTTGGGAAGAGGAGGTCAACAAGGTGATGCCCCAAGGCATAATCAGTTTTATGCTTTATATGGAAGGCAAAGGGTTGATGAGGTACCCGATGTCATCATCGATACATTAAAAGTCCTTGATTTGGATGTGTATGTATTGATAGATCTAGGTGCCATTCTTTCTTTTGTTACTCGTCTTATTGCCAAAAAGTTTCATGTTGAACTCGTATTGTTGTGTGAGCCTTATGAGTTTCTCCTATTGGTGCATCTATTGTTGCTAGAAAGGTCTATAGAAATTGTCTCATTTTCGTCTTGCATAAAATGTTTCCTTGTGATCTTGTTGAGTTGGATATGGTTAATTTTGATGTCATTCTTGGGATGGATTAGTTTGGTTGCATGCATACTATGCCTATATCAATTGTAGAAGCCATATAGTCAAATTCCAATTCCCAAATGAACCCATCCTTGAGCGAGAGAGTCATGACGTGGTGGTCAAGGGTAGGTTCATCTATTGCATTAAATCCCAAAGGTTGATCTCTAAGGGGTTTCTTTATCATCTTATGAGGGTTAGGGATGTGGAGTCCAAAGTCCTCCCTATATAGTCGGTTCCGATGGTAAATGAGCCCCTTGATTTCTTTCCTAATGACCTTCCCGCTATTCCTCCCAAAAGGGAAATAGACCTTGGTATAGACCTCCTCCCCGATACTTAACACATTTTTATTTCCCCTTACCGTATGGCCCCAGCAGAGTTAAAGGAGTTGAAGGAGCAATTGAGAGACTTGTTTGAGAAGGGTTTCATTAGGCCTAGCCAATCACCTTGGGGTGCACCGGTTTTATTTGTGAAGAAGAAAAATGGGTCTCTTAGAATGTGTATCAACTACCGACAACTTAATAGGGTTACCATCAAGAATAAGTACCCTATCCCAAGAATTGATGATTTGTTTGACCAACTTCAAGGGGATAGTCACTCCTCTAAGATTGATCTTTGGTTCGGGTATCATCAAGCGAAGGTGAGGGGAAGTGATATTCCCAAGACGGCCTTTCGTACTAGGTATGGGCATTATGAATTTATGGTTATGTCTTTTGGATTGACCACTGCACCAGCTATCTTCATGGATCTTATGAATAGGGTCTTTAAACCCTACCTTGATTTGTTTGTGGTGGTTTTCATTGATGATATTTTGATCTATTCTAATAGTGAGGAAGAGGATATGGATCATTTGAGAGTAGTGCTACAAAGATTGAGGGAAGAGAAGTTGTATGCTAAATATGAGAAGTTTGAATTTTGGTTGAAAGATGTTTTCTTTCTAGGTCATGTGGTATGAGGGGATGGTATTAAAGATGGATCCTAAAAAGACGGATGTGTTTAGAAATTGGCCTAGACCATTGACCCCATCAAACAGTAAAAGCTTCTTGGGCCTAGCGGGTTGCTACTGGGGTTTGTGAATCAGTTTTCTTCCATTGCTTCCCCCATGACTAAGTTGACTCAAAAGAAGGCTAAGTTTTTGTGGATCGATGAGTGTGAAAAGAGATTCCAAACCTTGGAAGATAAGCTTGTGTCCGCTCCTATTTTGTCTCAACTATAAGAATTGGAAGGGTTTGTTGTGTATTATGATGCCTCCCTGATTTGTTTGGGTTGTGTATTGATGCAAAATGGTAAGGTGACAGCCTATGCTTCTAGAAAACTTGAAGTGCATGAAAAGACTTATCCTACTCATGATCTTCAATTGGCCGCCATGGCATTTTCTTCGAAAATCTGGCGTCATTGTGAATTTAGTAAGAGAAGTAAGTAGGCTATTATGTTCCATATGAATTCCTAACTTAGTATAGCCAAATAATCGTAATCTTTTCTAGTGTCTAGCATGCTAAATTGGTAAGTTATGCTTTCCAAACCCTTTGATCCAGGCAAGAGGTAAATTTCACTACATGATTTGGTCCATCCCCATAGTGTGACACTACTAACCCTTACCTTTTGTTCTAGTGCAACTGCCCATTGATCCAATTAGGTTGATTAGATGAGAGGGATCACATCAAATCCAATTAATTATTTCCTTATCCCATTCATTACCACTTGATCCATCAAGTAAGAATTAGGTGAATTCTAACGTTGACAACAGTCAAAAAGCATTCAAAATGAAGGGATTATTAATACATGCATTCATACTTCCCAACAATTACAGATTGTCCAATTTTACCTTGTTACTTCTTCATGGTTCCCACAATGCTAATTATGGATTTAGCTATGCATGATCATTGTAGATGAAAGAATCATGTTATGGAATAGAATAATTAAACACTTACAATGTTGAATTGAAGAACAAGAAATCCAAAATTCTCCGCAAGAAGTCATAATGTAAAAATCATAAAGTATCAGTTCTCAAGTAATTTTTTCCTCTCTCGTGTGTCCCCGTTCATAAAAAAACTAAAAAACATATTTATAAGAAGTAAAATACAAATCCAAAACAAAATAGGAAAACTGGATTCGGCAGCTTCTACGGATGTGGTTATGGATCATAGGTGAACTCATAACCCGTACTTGGGCTTCATACTCTGCACTTCCCAAAAATAGACTTGGGCCTACGAGACCTACTTATGGGTCAGTCTGACTTATGGCTCATAAAGGGTCTCGTTTGCTAACTTTTCTAAAACTCTTCAAACCTTTGATCCTCTAGGTACGACCTTATCTATGACCCGTCTTCAGACTGACTTTGTCTGATAATATTTCAGCATTTAACATATTTTCTGATCTTCAACAAACAAAAGCACCTACGAGCCATGAAAATATCTATGGCTCATCTGGTAACTTGTGGATGTAACATTTGAAACTTGGCCCTTCACGGATCTGACTCACGAAACCAACCTATGGCTCGTGGAATGAACCACGGCCTATAAATTTGTTCTTAAATCACCAATAACTTCAATTTTGTAGAACTTCACCCAAAATCATACTGAATCCTATGAACCTACAAAATCAACATAAAAATATATCAAACCCACTAACATTGCTTTGAAAACATACAAAATTCATAGTTTTAAGCATCAAAAGTGTTGTATTTTAACAGCACATCAGAGACCAAAGATGCAAACCTCACATTTAGCCATGTTGTTGGAGCAATAACATCTGATCTTAATTGATGATAGATGATATTGTTTACCGATTGATGACACCAAAATTGCCCCGATGCCTGATCCATTTAGATTTTTGGCTCCATCAATGAACATCCTCCAACCATCATATTCTTCAAAGATGTCTTCTCCCATGAAGGCTTTTTCTTTATCACGAAAATAGGTCTTCAGAGTATTGTATTCCTCACCTACAAGATTTTCTGTCAGATGATTGGCTAATGCTTGTGTTGTCACCACTTTTTGTCTGACATAGACTATGTCGAACTTGTGTTTTCACCATTTTTCATCTGACATAGACTATGTCGAACTCAACAATATCTGCAATTTAGCCAACTTACCTATAGGAATGGGTTTTTGAAAAATATACTTCAAAGGATCCATCCTTGAGATCAAATAAGTCATATGTGCTAAACCATAATGCCGCAATTTCTGAGCAACCCAAAGCACAACAAATGCGCTCAAACAAGGAGTATTGAGCCTCATACGATGTAAAATTCTTACTCATGTAGTAGATTGCTTACTCTTTCCTTCCCATTTCATCATTATGACCTAGAACATAAGCAAAAGCATTGTCCATGGCTTATAGGTATAGAAGTAATTGTAACACCCCACATCTTCCAACACTAGTTCTATGCAAATGAAATATGATATGGCTTTTCAAATTAGCGCCAATTTTTAAAAGTGCTTGAATCTCGAATTAGAGGGCGATATGTATGTCTAACGCTGAAGAGGATCGAGTGCAAATAAGTTTTAAGTCAAATAGAGGATATCACAACTTTAAATGAAGTAAGAAAAGTGAGGTGCTTGTAGGACTTAGTAAGCTAGCGGGTGAGTCACCTACTTGCTTAGCTTAAATTTGCTAGCTAAATGGAGACGAGGCCCGATGTCGAATTTGTCTAATTTCGATTATGAATAAAGTCCATGTTAAGAGTGCAACTTTAGCCCATATTTTACCATCGTAAATGGACAATACTTATAGCCAAATATGAATAATAAAAGGGCCCAAGTACATTACAATCCACTTGACTAATTGGGCCCAAAACTAAGTAAGGAGGAAAGGGGGAAATGGGCAGCCAAGGCCCAACCAATTTGAACCCAATAAGGCCCAAGTGAAAGGGGAAAGAAGCAGTATCACCAACTTAGTAAAATAAGGCTAAAAATGCCTTGGTAAGTTGGCCAAAGTGCCCCTTTAAAAAGGGTTTAAAACAGCTCCCATAAGCCATTTTAACTTGAACAAAAAAAAATCAGATTGTCTTCCAAGTTTTCTCTCAACTCTTTCTTGACTTTACAAGCAGCCACAAGAGACTTTTAGGGTTCTTGGAGAAGACCTACACTTGAATGTAAAGGTAAGTGATTATAGTTATGTGTTTTAGTAAGTTTTTTCATGAAAAACAAGAGACTATGTTGGTTAGGTGTATGCTGAAAATTTTGGACAGCATGTTTTCCAAGATTGTTATACATTTTTTTCTTGTTTATTTGGAAGATTTTCTCTTTTTGATTGGATTGATTATGAAGGGAGGCTACTATTCTTAATGAGTATTGGTTCTTTAATGATGTATAAAGGCTGCTGCACCACTTTTACAGTCTGCAAAAGTGAGTTCTTATAGGATATCGCAATTATGTTCTTAGTACGAACTTGTGGGCTGATGGATGAAAGGCTATTGCCTCACGTCCTTCATGACTTCTTTTGTACTATTATAAGATTGTTTTAAGGATGCTTTTATGTATAAATGTGTTGAGGACAGTTTGGGTAAAGTTGAAACAGGTTCGGGATTATCGACGTCAAAATGTACCGAAGGGGTGTAACATTATGCCGCCTATTTATATGTTACATAGTATTGCTGTGTGTTGTGCTTTATGGACTGTTATAAGACTTTTATAGAACTAAAATAGGCTGAACATGATATGTATATGAGAATGTGCATTAGAAAATACGATTAAGGGAGGAAAGGTTGAAAGAATACGCACGAGTTTACAATTATACGCTTGCTTTCTGTATGTTATTTTTTTATGAGATTGGGCTGCCAGGATGTATCTATTGGCTTCTAATGCTAGTTTTATTACCTACTATGTTATAGATAAATATTTGGAGGATGGGAAGGTTACCTCAAGGTAATAGCAAGGTCATACAGTGAGGTATGTAAGGCTACTTGATTTCGTATTATTTGGCATGAAACATAGCTCCCTCCTTGGCACATAAAGGCACTTACCAACTGTGACACAACTATTAACCGTGTCTCAACTCTTTCACATGTTAATATGCTCCCATACATAGTCATCTTTAAATATGCATACATACTTGGATACCAAGATACACGAATTCATTCTACTAAATAAAGTTCATGTGTTGTTCTACCTCCTATGGACTTCATTATTTGTGTAACTTACTCCTTTAATTGTGTTGTTATCTTTTGTGATTATTTACATGTCGTATGTTGTATCTATAGTCCTACAGCTCCAATTTATGACCACTAAAAGAATCATCTCAAAAGTAATTGAAAGATAAAGTATATTGCTTATTGATGGGTGGTAACCCGAAGGGTGGAAGAATCACCTAGCCGAGGTCGATACTATCAAGGGGGGTACCCCAAGGGGTTAAAGAAAAATCCTAGCCAGGGCTGATCCCGATATAGATGTACCACTGATCAGCTGGAAATTTGTATTACATGTTGTGCACAGATTATACAATAAAGGTAAAGTAATAAAAAGAACATAAAGTACATGATCTCATAATATAACTAAAGGTGGTCTGTTATCCTACACTAGTGCATAGTTCCATTTGAGTTGTTGCTTCATATACAGTATTTCCTGCCTTACATATTCAGTACATTATCTCATACTAACGTCCCTTTTGGGGGACCTACATTTCATGTTGTAGGTACAGGTGCTAGTAGATCTTCCCAGTAGGAGTACAGGATTTCCAGCTGCTGTTAACAAGCTCTAGGTTGCTTCGGAGCTTTACATGTTTAGAACTTATATTTTTATGTTGTACAGTTAGTCGAGACGGGGCCTGTCCCGAACCTTATCAGATACTTTTCCTTATCTAGAGGCTTTGTAGACTATGTAAATTAAAGTGTGTCCATTGCTCGTACTTTAAACACCGTGGACCCAACGGCCTAGCCATATGCATCTCCTTTTGGCTTGTTATGACAGTTTACTTTCTTAAAGGCATGTTGAACATAGGAATCACGTATAATATGTATAAAAAGTACATAGATACTGGTTGGCTCTCTCGGGCCTTATCGGCAATGGGTGCCAGCCCGCCTTAATGGGATTTTGGGCGTGACAGCAATGGCCTACCAAACTCAAGAGGAACCAGCACTAGAGAGTTCGACAAATAGTCCTTGATCTTGTCAAATGCTTCTTGACACTCTGAGGTCCATTTGATAGAAACATCCTTCTTCAATAGCTTAACGATTGGCTTATAGCTAACAGAGCACTAGCCATGAAACCACTGATGTAGTTAAGTCTGCCCAAGAAACTCATCACTTTTTTCTTGTTGTTTTAGAGGAGGGAGATCAAAGAAGGCCTGAATTTTTGTCGGATCCAACTCTATACCTTAGCGGCTGATAATAAAACCCAACAACTTCCTAGCAAGAACCTTATAAGCACACTTTGCAGGATTTAACTTCCAGTTTTATCTTTGCAACCTATCAAAGAATTTTTATAGATTAGTCAAATGGTCACATCTATTCCTTGATTTGATGATGAAATCATCCACATTGACCTCAATTACTTTATGGATCAAGTCATGGAATAAAGTGGTCATTGCTCTCATATAGGTAGCCCAACATTCATCAATTTGAACAGCATCACCTCGTAATTGTAAACACCCTAGGGTGTAATGAAGGTTGTTTTATCATCATCGTCCTCATGTATCTTGATCTGATAGAAGCCAACAAAGTAGTCCATAAATGATTGTGTTTCATGCTTAGCACAACTGTCTATCAGACTATGTACGTTGGGGAGTGAAAAGTCATGTTTAGGGCTAGCTTTGTTGTGGTCTCAATAATCCACCCAGACCCTAACTTTCCTATTTTTCTTGGGTATAATCACGATATTAGCGAGCCAGGTTGGACACTTGGTTACTTGAAGGATTCTAGCATCCAATTGTTTTTATACTTCTTCTGTGATTTTCAAACTCTGATCAAGCTTGTATTTTCTAAGCTTTTGCTTCACCAGCTGGCAGGATGGGTTGGTAGGCAGTCGATGAGCTACTATTTAAGTACTCAACCCCATCATTTCTGCATAAGACAAAAGCAAAGATATCCATATTCTTTTTCAAAAATTGAATATAATCCCTTTTGTTTTCCTCAGGCATATGAACGTTGATTCAGGTTTGTTAAACCACTTCAAAATCACCTATATTCACCACTTCTACTTCTTCTAGATTCTCCTTAAGTTTATCCTCAAATTACTTGATCTTTCTAGCGACTTCTTCGTATACTTTATTTTCCTCCACCACCTTTGACTCACTTATATTGTATTGTATAGTCTCATTATGTGCCATAGTCTCAAATTCAACTTTATTAAAAGTAATTTTTCTAAAAGAAATAATAAGACAAAATAATATACACTAACAGTAACAACAACAACAACAACAACAACAACATACCCCAGTGCCTCAAAAGGCTCCCGCTCATTGCTGGGTGGGGGGTCGGATGTACGCAGCCTAATCCCTATGTTTAAAAACATAAAGCGACTGTTTCCAGATGACCCATGAGGAGC